>CAXHUL010000271.1:0-39000 GCA_964019695.1 Loripinus fragilis
GGAAACGGTGTTACCTTAAAAATACTGAAAGAGCGCTCGTTTTATTTTATCATTATTCCCCAAGAACACTCCCTCTCGCCGATTCATTACAAGCCTGCGCATACGCGCAGTCTGATCAGAGCCCTTGCTTGTCGCTTGAATATTCTACGAGTGTTAAGCTACTAACTGAACATCATTTGGAATTTCTAAGCTTAAAAGGAGGCTGCAAAGGCTTGTCTGAGTCTACACTTGTTAAAATGCCACATTGCACGGAGAGTCGAAATCCAATGACAGGCGTCAGTGCTATGCCGCAAATGGAAAGTTCAGTTTACAACATCAAAGAACAATGCATATCACCTGCTTTTTATATTGAGTCCTGACCCAAAGGTTATAATCCTTCTTCATGCTCAACTCAACTGAACACGAAATTTCAACTGCTCATAAAAACTAAAATACCGACAAATGAAGAAGTTTCTTGCTTTAAGGTCACTACTGACACCAATAACCATATCTCTTGCAGGACTAAACACATTTTGCCTTATAACACCAAAATGTGTTACCGTATTTACCTGAAACTTAGTAGGACAAATGGACTTGGTATGCCAGAGGCAATTATAATGCGTTTAACTATCTTTATATATTACTAAGAGTTACTGTCCCTGTTTATTATTTTACCATTGATTTGTTTTGGATAACTGCAGTAAAGTGAGTATAGCTCAATATATTGAAAAACTTATTAGCTTAATTGGATGAAAGCTGTTCTAAATCATCACTTTGTCAAATTGTAGGCAAAATGTTGTTTCTGCTACATTTTAATTTTTCAAACATGAGTTATTGCCCTTTAATGATAATGTTTACATAGAAAATGGGTCGAATACGATCTTTCTACCAAGGATCAGATTTCAGTAAAAGCATTTAAAATTTATTTGCTAAGTTTTGTCAATGAGTCAATGCCCTTGATTTTGCATTTTGAAGTGGAAAATCATAAAAATAGCCTTATGAATGGATAAATGACCCTAAAATAATGAACACATGTTAAATGACCCAACTACTTTGGTATATTTCAGTGACTTCTGCAATTGGCTTTAAATATCAACAACAGAAATCTATGTTTGCAACTGTTCAAGTCACTTTTATCTCTTTCATTGCTCCAGAGTAAATAATCATTGAAAGAAGTGAGTGGGGTAAAATATATATTTATTTCTTAAGATAAACGTTCTTCAATTAGTCAATCTTCTCAAAACTAGTTTCTACACATACAGATATCATCAAAGCATAATTAAAAAAGGTTTTGGTCTGTTAAAAGTAAATGTATTCATTGTTATAGAGTTAAATTTTTACACAAGTGGAATTGTGCATTACAGGGGGTATGGGTAGTAATCAAGAACTATATCTTTTTTTCTAGACGGTGAAAATTGTTCAAATTTCACAATGATTCACCTTACGTAATGATGTTTATGGTATGCAAGTTTCACGAAAAAATATTTTTTTTTAATTGCCTAAAATATTTGAATATTTAGTTGTCGAACGTAAAAATGGCAATAATTTTGACCATTCTTTTCAATGAAAAAGTTGGTCGGTACATATACAATGGCTAGATTCACATTAATTAACCATCCTAGTATTTCAAGTAAACTTAAGCAGTTCTGATGCAATAATTCACAACATGCAATAATCAATAGACCTGTATATCTCTTACTTCGGCCCTGAAGAATTTTGGAGAAAAAGGGCGCATTATGCATGTCTTTGAAGAGCCATAGCTCCAAAATTAAACGATGAGGTTGATTTTTTATTGTTTTATATAATTATTAATAAAATAAAACAGCAAATTACAGAAAATGAAGAAAATTTATTTTTCGGAAAAAAATTCCCAGGTGTCGGTAGTGACCTTAAGTCTACTACCTTAATTCATCATGCTACGAGGGTCATCCAATAAAGAATGAGACTTTTTCTATAGCGCAGTCAGTTTACATGCTAGACCTATGAAATTTGGTACATACATGGTACGTCTTGTAAGCCATTCGCTCATAACGTCATGAGTGCGTATGATGACGTCATCAATCGTGACGTCACGTCGCGCATTGGCAGTAGGAGCGCAATGGCCACGTTCACAGCCGTTGAACAACGAGCGTATATAAAAATCGAGTACTACAGAGGTACTAAAAGTGTTGAAATACAGAATACCCTGCAAAATGTTTGCGGTAAAGATGCTCTTCCGAAACCTACAGTTTACCGATGGATTGACGAATTTAAAAAGGGAAGAACTGATGTTGAAATCAAGCATAGCCCTGGGCGGCCAGTGGAGACAACCGCACCAGAAAATGTAGATAAAATGCAGGAACTTTTGAAAACTGACAGAAGATTGACATGTGAGGAATTAGCCAGGGAAGTAGGTGTTAGCCGTGGTTCAGCTCATACAATTCTGACTTCTGATTTAAACATGAGACGCATCGCCGCGCGATGGGTACCTCACTGCTTATCTGACGACCAAAAAACGGACCGCATGGACATCGCTAAAACTCTGCTGAAAAGGTATATAAAAGAAGGTGAAAGTTTCCTAAATAGAATAGTTGCAATAGACGAGACATGGATTCGCAGTTACGAGCCAGAACTGAAGCGACAATCATCTGAGTGGCATACACCAGCCTCACCAAGACCAATAAAGTTCAGAAGAAAACAAGGACATTTAAAAATGATGATGATTTTCGCATATGATTCTGTTGGTGTATTAGTAGCAGAGTGTGTACCATTAGGTTAAACAGTAAATAGTGACGTATATAGAGACTTTTTGATGAAAAAATTACGTCCAACTATCAGAAAGAAACGTAGAACTCTATTCAATACCAAACCGCTGATCTTACATGACAACGCTTCTTGCCATAAATCTGAGAGGGTGACGTCATTGTTGACGTCATACGAGTGGGACGTATTGCCCCATCCACCCTATTCTCCGGATATGAGTCCGCCAGACTTTGACCTCTTCCCTAAACTCAAAGAACCTCTCAGGGGAATTCGTTTCGACGATTTAGACGAGCTAGAAGATGAGGTGGCCAAGCAAGTCCAACGACTTAACTCCGGTTGCCTAGCAACGGGGGTAAGCGATCTTCCAAAACGGTGGCAGTCGGTAATAGAGAAGCAGGGATGTTATATTGAAGGAATGTAGTAAAGTTAGTCATTATACTTCATTATTTTTGTTTTTATGAAGAAAGTCTCATTCTTTATTGGATGACCCTCGTAAAACTGTTAAAATGCCAACAACAATTGTTGGCATTTTAATATTTATTAGCAGGGTATATTTCGCGCTCAGTTGAGTTGAGCATTTAAGAAAGTTTGTAACTCGGGGCCTGGACTCTAAAACCTCTGTCTGGATACCCTGAAAAAATATATTTGCATCCTATGGGACTCCGAAATATATCTAAATCTTACCTCTAGTAAATCGTATCTAAATTAGAAGCCATTTGAGCAAAGCATTTTTGGCTTAATTTTATGTGATACTATTTATATGAAATGCCAAAAAAACATGGGGATTTTAATGGTTGTACTGTCGTGCCAATCAAGAGAGACAATGACGTAATATTTTGTTTACAATTTTTAATTAAACAGAACTTCTACACCTCACTTGAGCTAACACTAACCGATAGACCATTCGTGTATTTATCCTATCCTGTGGATAGGATTAATACATAAATGATCTATCGATTACAAGTCCCGAATAACTTTGTCAACAAAACATGACGTCATTGTCACTCTTGGCAAGCAGTACAGTAGCTTAGTGTAGAAGCTATTCACAATTTTAATAACAAAAAATAGAACATGCATTTGATCTGAAAATTCAATTGCCTGGGTATAGCCCTGGTTTTAGACAGATAAATGATAATTTGATAAGTTTCATTTCGTAATCAAACTATCAATGCGTCACCATTAAATATATCCAGACGTGGTTAAAATTTGAAGATGACAGCATATTTCAGGGGTTCTGCATAAATCATTTTATGGCAGCCATCTTGAATGACGGTCATTTTGAGCTTTTTCATTGGCTAAATATTTCGTACTCTCTTTCACCATTTCTGTGGTCAACTAGATTAAAAAAAATATTGTATATACTTGACCACAATTTTGAACATTTTATGTGATGTGAATCAGTTGTTAGAGCATTTAACTTGTACCAGTGCCCCACGCTGTGGTGCGGGAGATTTTCGGCTATGCTTTATGCTAGGTTGTGACTTTCATTCTATATTCGTGTCTTAGATATGAGCGAGTACGGGAAAACTGCAAGTTTCCGCATTGACCATTATTTGCATTTATTCATATAGCAGTTAGCAAAGGTCAAATCCAGCATCATTTTTGAATTGCGAAAAAATAAAAGGTTGACATAACTTAGGAGAAAAATACGTTGAAAACTGGTGTACAGTACACGTACACCACCTGTGTAAAATGACCACTCAAAAATAGACAAAACAAAGGTCTTAAAGACAGATGTTAAAGGTTTTAAAGACAGAGGTAAGCTTAAGCAGGTCGAAAGTATTGCAGAATGCTCCAACGGGACCCGGATTAAGCGATAATCGGTCTTGAAAACCAATTTTAGCTCATCTTTTGAGTTGCCTCTTAAGACAGGTTTTACTCAGTGTAATTACCCTTTTGTGTCTCATAATATAAACGCCATTTATCAAAATTCCAACGAAAACAAGAGTCACACAGATCAACGCTACCCTTATTATTTTCTCAGTAAGCATATTTATTTTCTCAATGAGACGAAACAAAAAATAAATTGACATCGGGCGACTGAAGCCCAACGCAATAAAACGTAGCACGCTAAAAGGGTCTTTATACCACACCGAGTAGACATTATTTTCGTTCTTCGTGGAAAATAAGTATGCAGCATGTGGAGTTATACTGTGCAGAAAACAAAAAAAACTAGCCTTTCCAGCTACATAGACTAGCTACAATATTGAAAATTCATTATGCAGCATGTGGAGTTATACTGTTCAGAAAACGAATGAACAAGCATCCTCGCTACAGGGACTAGCTACAATATTGAAAAATAGTATGAAGCATGTGGAGTTATACTGTTCAGAAAACGAATGAACAAGCATCCTCGCTACAGGGACTAGCTACAATATTGAAAATTCATTATGCAGCATGTGGAGTTATACTGTTCAGAAAACGAATGAACAAGCATCCTCGCTACAGAGACTAGCTACAATATTGAAAAATAGTATGAAGCATGTGGAGTTATACTGTTCAGTAAACGAATGAACCAGTCTCCTCAGATACAGGGACTAGCTACGATATTAAAAATTAGTATGCAGCATGTGTGGAGTTATACTGTTCAGAAAACGAATAAACCAGTCTCCTCAGATACAGGGACTAGCTACGATATTAAAAATTAGTATGCAGCATGTGTGGAGTTATACTGTTCAGAAAATGAATAAACCAGTCTCCTCAGATACAGGGACTAGCTACGATATTAAAAATTAGTATGCAGCATGTGTGGAGTTATACTGTTCAGAAAATGAATAAACCAGTCTCCTCAGATACAGGGACTAGCTACGATATTAAAAATTAGTATGCAGCATGTGTGGAGTTATACTGTTCAGAAAACGAATAAACCAGTCTCCTCAGATACAGGGACTAGCTACGATATTAAAAATTAGTATGCAGCATGTGGAGTTATACTGTTCAGTAAACGAATGAACAAGCATCCTCGCTACAGGGACTAGCTACAATATTGAAAAATAGTATGAAGCATGTGGAGTTATACTGTTCAGAAAACGAATGAACCAGTCTCCTCAGATACAGGGACTAGCTACGATATTAAAAATTAGTATGCAGCATGTGTGGAGTTATACTGTTCAGAAAACGAATAAACCAGTCTCCTCAGATACAGGGATTAGCTACGATATTAAAAATTAGTATGCAGCATGTGTGGAGTTATACTGTTCAGAAAATGAATAAACCAGTCTCCTCAGATACAGGGACTAGCTACGATATTAAAAATTAGTATGCAGCATGTGTGGAGTTATACTGTTCAGAAAACGAATAAACCAGTCTCCTCAGATACAGGGACTAGCTACAATTTTGAAATTAGTATGCAGCATGTTGAGTTATAGTGGTCAGAAAACGAATAAACCAGTCTCCTCAGATACAGGGACTAGCTACAATATTGAAAATTAGTATGCAGCATGTGTGGAGTTATACTGTTCAGAAAACGAATAAACCAGTCTCCTCAGATACAGGGACTAGCTACGATATTAAAAATTAGTATGCAGCATGTGTGGAGTTATACTGTTCAGAAAACGAATAAACCAGTCTCCTCAGATACAGGGACTAGCTACAATTTTGAAATTAGTATGCAGCATGTGTGGAGTTATACTGTTCAGAAAACGAATAAACCAGTCTCCTCAGATACAGGGACTAGCTACAATATTGAAAATTAGTATGCAGCATGTGTGGAGTTATACTGTTCAGAAAACGAATAAACCAGTCTCCTCAGATACAGGGACTAGCTACAATTTTGAAATTAGTATGCAGCATGTTGAGTTATAGTGGTCAGAAAACGAATAAACCAGTCTCCTCAGATACAGGGACTAGCTACAATATTGAAAATTAGTATGCAGCATGTGTGGAGTTATACTGTTCAGAAAACGAATAAACCAGTCTCCTCAGATACAGGGACTAGCTACGATATTAAAAATTAGTATGCAGCATGTGTGGAGTTATACTGTTCAGAAAACGAATAAACCAGTCTCCTCAGATACAGGGACTAGCTACAATATTAAAAATTAGTATGCAGCATGTGTGGAGTTATACTGTTCAGAAAACGAATAAACCAGTCTCCTCAGATACAGGGACTAGCTACAATTTTGAAAATTAGTATGCAGCATGTGTGGAGTTATACTGTTCAGAAAACGAATAAACCAGTCTCCTCAGATACAGGGACTAGCTACAATTTTGAAATTAGTATGCAGCATGTTGAGTTATAGTGGTCAGAAAACGAATAAACCAGTCTCCTCAGATACAGGGACTAGCTACAATATTGAAAATTAGTATGCAGCATGTGTGGAGTTATACTGTTCAGAAACGAATAAACCAGTCTCCTCAGATACAGGGACTAGCTACGATATTAAAAATTAGTATGCAGCATGTGTGGAGTTATACTGTTCAGAAAACGAATAAACCAGTCTCCTCAGATACAGGGACTAGCTACAATATTAAAAATTAGTATGCAGCATGTGTGGAGTTATACTGTTCAGAAAACGAATAAACCAGTCTCCTCAGATACAGGGACTAGCTACAATTTTGAAATTAGTATGCAGCATGTTGAGTTATAGTGGTCAGAAAACGAATAAACCAGTCTCCTCAGATACAGGGACTAGCTACAATATTAAAAATTAGTATGCAGCATGTGTGGAGTTATACTGTTCAGAAAACGAATAAACCAGTCTCCTCAGATACAGGGACTAGCTACGATATTAAAAATTAGTATGCAGCATGTGGAGTTATACTGTTCAGTAAACGAATGAACAAGCATCCTCGCTACAGGGACTAGCTACAATATTGAAAAATAGTATGAAGCATGTGGAGTTATACTGTTCAGAAAACGAATGAACCAGTCTCCTCAGATACAGGGACTAGCTACGATATTAAAAATTAGTATGCAGCATGTGTGGAGTTATACTGTTCAGAAAACGAATAAACCAGTCTCCTCAGATACAGGGACTAGCTACGATATTAAAAATTAGTATGCAGCATGTGTGGAGTTATACTGTTCAGAAAATGAATAAACCAGTCTCCTCAGATACAGGGACTAGCTACGATATTAAAAATTAGTATGCAGCATGTGTGGAGTTATACTGTTCAGAAAACGAATAAACCAGTCTCCTCAGATACAGGGACTAGCTACAATTTTGAAATTAGTATGCAGCATGTTGAGTTATAGTGGTCAGAAAACGAATAAACCAGTCTCCTCAGATACAGGGACTAGCTACAATATTGAAAATTAGTATGCAGCATGTGTGGAGTTATACTGTTCAGAAAACGAATAAACCAGTCTCCTCAGATACAGGGACTAGCTACGATATTAAAAATTAGTATGCAGCATGTGTGGAGTTATACTGTTCAGAAAACGAATAAACCAGTCTCCTCAGATACAGGGACTAGCTACAATTTTGAAATTAGTATGCAGCATGTGTGGAGTTATACTGTTCAGAAAACGAATAAACCAGTCTCCTCAGATACAGGGACTAGCTACAATATTGAAAATTAGTATGCAGCATGTGTGGAGTTATACTGTTCAGAAAACGAATAAACCAGTCTCCTCAGATACAGGGACTAGCTACAATTTTGAAATTAGTATGCAGCATGTTGAGTTATAGTGGTCAGAAAACGAATAAACCAGTCTCCTCAGATACAGGGACTAGCTACAATATTGAAAATTAGTATGCAGCATGTGTGGAGTTATACTGTTCAGAAAACGAATAAACCAGTCTCCTCAGATACAGGGACTAGCTACGTTATTAAAAATTAGTATGCAGCATGTGTGGAGTTATACTGTTCAGAAAACGAATAAACCAGTCTCCTCAGATACAGGGACTAGCTACAATATTAAAAATTAGTATGCAGCATGTGTGGAGTTATACTGTTCAGAAAACGAATAAACCAGTCTCCTCAGATACAGAGACTAGCTACAATTTTGAAATTAGTATGCAGCATGTTGAGTTATAGTGGTCAGAAAACGAATAAACCAGTCTCCTCAGATACAGGGACTAGCTACAATATTGAAAATTAGTATGCAGCATGTGTGGAGTTATACTGTTCAGAAAACGAATAAACCAGTCTCCTCAGATACAGGGACTAGCTACAATATTGAAAATTAGTATGCAGCATGTGTGGAGTTATACTGTTCAGAAAACGAATAAACCAGTCTCCTCAGATACAGGGACTAGCTACAATTTTGAAATTAGTATGCAGCATGTTGAGTTATAGTGGTCAGAAAACGAATAAACCAGTCTCCTCAGATACAGGGACTAGCTACAATATTGAAAATTAGTATGCAGCATGTGTGGAGTTATACTGTTCAGAAAACGAATAAACCAGTCTCCTCAGATACAGGGACTAGCTACGATATTAAAAATTAGTATGCAGCATGTGTGGAGTTATACTGTTCAGAAAACGTATAAACCAGTCTCCTCAGATACCGGGACTAGCTACAATATTAAAAATTAGTATGCAGCATGTGTGGAGTTATACTGTTCAGAAAACGAATAAACCAGTCTCCTCAGATACAGGGACTAGCTACAATATTAAAAATTAGTATGCAGCATGTGTGGAGTTATACTGTTCAGAAAATGAATAAACCAGTCTCCTCAGATACAGGGACTAGCTACAATATTGAAAATTAGTATGCAGCATGTGTGGAGTTATACTGTTCAGAAAATGAATAAACCAGTCTCCTCAGATACAGGGACTAGCTACAATATTGAAAATTAGTATGCAGCATGTGTGGAGTTATACTGTTCAGAAAACGAATAAACCAGTCTCCTCAGATACAGGGACTAGCTACAATTTTGAAATTAGTATGCAGCATGTTGAGTTATAGTGGTCAGAAAACGAATAAACCAGTCTCCTCAGATACAGGGACTAGCTACAATATTGAAAATTAGTATGCAGCATGTGTGGAGTTATACTGTTCAGAAAACGAATAAACCAGCCTCCTTAGAAACAAATACACTAATGTGCTTCCAGGTTTAACGTGACCCCCGTTTTTTGCCGTTTATTCCTTAATGGTTATTTCAATTGAAAACAAAATTCAGAAATGAATTGAGATATAGACCGAGTATTCGTATTATTTTCTCACAGAAGTACGTTCTTTTATATAGGTTGGGATTAGATGGAATTTGTGCGTGTTTGTGTTCGTCCACTTTGAATTAGTCCCCAAGTGAACCTTATCGATATATGATCAGTAGCGTAAAAACTCGTGCATTAAGCTTATGATAACTAATATAGAGGCGCAAATGGGTATATATCTCAAGGAAAAAGACTAAGTTAATCTGATTTGCAAGGCATTTGGGCCTTAGTTCAAAATAAGGGCTGCTCAAAAACATAAGATTTAGTTACGCTTTGTAATCAACATTCACATGCTAAACGGCGATCGTATAAGTAAGGGTTAAAGTTGTTAAATAAAAGAAAAACGGGGGTCACTTCAACTCTGGTAACACAGTGGTGGTTTAGATTGCCTCTGTTCAACTTGTCTTTCATTTTGAAAATCTAAAGTCATATTGTCGAACATTGAAGCTTCAGGCGAGCCTGCGCAAATGCGCATGCTCGCCAGAACCTTTGCTGCTTGCATACTCAAAGTGTGGATGAAGATAAAGCCTCGGGCAAAGGTTTAGCCCTCTAGCCCCACTGGATACGTCAAAGTACATAATTTTTCTATCCAGAGGTTTTTTTTTTGTTTTGTTTTTTTTATTATTATTTCTTTTTGTTTTGTTTTGTTTTTTGCGCGGACCCAAAAAGTTTTGCAAAAGGGGGTCCAATTCTGACATTCTTGGTGGGGGGAGGGGGGAGGGGGTTATGAGGGCAGAGAGGATCCAAATAGCACTAAAAGACAGTAATCATCGGCCCGCCAGCGAAACGCCATATAGATTGCGTTTCGCTGGTGGGCCGATGATGGCCCAACATTGAATGCTGGCTAGGAAGCTTTGTGATTTTTCAGGGAATCCGGACCAGTATTGCAAAAAAACTATATTTAGTGATTTTTCAGGGGGGGGGGTCCGGACCTCACTGTCCCCCCCCCCCCCACTTCTGGATCCGCATATGACGTATTCGTTTTTTGATGGAGGCTTTTATGCGTACTTGCGATAAGCACCAAAATCTACCATAATAATATGTATCTTCTTGGGGTTGGCTTCAAAAACATAATACATAGAGGATCTCACATGAGTGCTCCTGTGTAATTGAAATTATTAAACGAGTTGAGGAAAATCGATAAATCGGAGGCTTGTCGAGCATTTTATCGCTTCAACGAGTTTAATTAATTCAATAATACAAGAGCACGAATTTAGATTCTGTTTATCATACTTTAAAATCGCAATTGCGGCGTTTTGCCATATTTATTTCTTTATTTATTTGTTTCTCACAGTTCTTATTGACGTCATTTCCTAACGTTTTCAAAAGCTGTAAACGTCTTGTTCTTTATCGATTTTAATGCATGGCATTATATCACTCCCAGACGCGACGTCATATGATAAATATATATTGTAAAACTCCAGGTAGACTTTTCAAAATCTTTTGCTATTACATTATATACGACTGCCGGCAAAGTCCTTCTCTCATTGGCTGGAACTTCCTGCAACAGCTTTGTTCAAAGGAGCAATAAATTTGACTGATTTGAAAATATAGCAAAGTGTTGTCTCCATAACCCGTCATGAATGATGTCCTTGTATTATTCATTTGTGACATCTCAGTATTGACCTTTGGTCGAGTCCATTTTTCTAGGTTGAGCAGATAATTTACCGTTAACTGTTTGTAAAATGTCTTTATATCCATAAACGCTATATTCAGTTGATATTTGTCTCTGTGGTTCAGTGGTTAAAACGCTCTTCTGAAACACGCGAAGTAGTGAGTTCGAGCCTCAATTCGGACCTGTTTTTTTTTTTTTTTTTTTTTTTTTTTTTCTTTCTTTCTTTAAGTTTATTGCATGTATTGATGTTTAATTATTTTAAGATAGGAAAGTAAGTTTTATATGTTATAAAATGATTTAGTGTGTTTTTATTTGCAGTTGTATATTCTGCTTTTTTTTAGTTTTTTTGTTTGTTTTATATTTTTTAGCAATTTCGTCACAGTACTAGGACTTTTCAAATTTTATCCTCTGTCTGTCGCGGAGTCATCCTCATGTATAAACGACTGTTTAACCTGCCTCTATCAATTCCCTGATCCTGCGAAGGTATCTGATCCTGTTGAGGACTACATCTTGTCTCTCCATCAGCACTTTTCGATTCACCAAACAACGTGTGTAAGCAAACTTCATTTGAAGGAGATCTTTGCGAAGACGACCCTTGCTGCCAGTGTAACCAATGCTCTGTTTGGGCCCTGTTCTGATGTTATCAAGGGTCGGCAGAACCTTCTTCAAGGAGTACATGCTGTCGATGGTCCGCCGTACAACACCCTGGTCAAAGTTATCCAGTTACACTTTCCACATAGATGACGGTGGTTGC
The DNA here is from genome assembly GCA_964019695.1 of Loripinus fragilis. NCBI lineage: Eukaryota > Metazoa > Mollusca > Bivalvia > Lucinida > Lucinidae > Loripinus > Loripinus fragilis. Next base: position 12,195 of record CAXHUL010000271.1, read on the forward strand.
TTTGGTTGTTGCTGTTCGTCCTGTGCTTTCTTCTTCTCTTCCACAATGTCTGAGCGGTAGATCTGCTAACGCCTGTGAGTGCTGCAGTCCTGTCCCATACACGATGCAGTTTTCCTTCCAGACACCTTTTCTTCCATGCAGAACTTGTGCACGTTTTCAATAATAGCTCATGCATCGTCGCTGTATCTCCAAACAAGCTTCGCTATTTTACTGAGTGAAGTCGCTTTACATGTGCATAATACATCAAAACATGCTTTTTCTGCAAACATGTAAATCTCGAAAAAAAAATCCTGCATATTTGCCAAAGCAAAAAAAAGGTTTTACTGGGGCTCGAACCCTCAACCTTGTTATCGAATTCTTTGAGTGCAACCGTTATACTTAGGCTACTGCGCCATCGAATCGATTGTAAAAGTTATCTTGTAAATACGAATAAGTGCGTTGCATAATGTTATAACACCCCTATTTTATGGAGCAGTTCATTATTGTTAGCGCAGTCATGCCCTGATGCTTTTAAGGCAATTATAGATAAATAATTTCCACGGGTGAAATAAATAAGTAAATAGTTTAGTCAACCAAGTGCAACCAGAAGTAACATATTTGAACCGCGGCACGAAAAAACACCAATGTTTTGTTTGTTTTGTTTTTTTAACGTCCCAAGTCAACACGTCCGTGAAGTTAGCAGGACAGCCGGATCCGGCTGTCCTGCTAACTTCACGGACGTCAAGTCAACAGCTATGGTCATGGCGGGACGGTCAGTTTACCTGAACACTTTTTCCTGGGCAAGCTTGAACAAGCAGTTAACCAGTACTTCGTGCACATACTTTCGCATGTATTCTTGAATGATTCAGCGGAAGGGAGGAGAATGACCGTAGAAATTATTCCATTATCAATCTCCACGAAAGTATGGGACCGGGCCGGGATCGAACTCGCGGCCCCTGCATCAGCAGTCAGACTCGCATCTGTAGCCAGACACGCTAGCGCCCGCGCTACGCGGCCTGGTATTTTTTTAAGCTGTCCACTCCTAATTCCCTACGAAATGATACGCAACATGATAACTTTCTTTAAAAGATCATTTTTCGACCATTGTCCCTTCTGAGGAGTCAGAGCCTTGTGCATAGGTTTGAATAAACAAAACATTTCAGCGTCAAATTGTGAATATTTTCTTACCCATCAGTTTTAACATATAATTTGGGTGCTCAAAAGAATCGTCTCGTTGAGACGGTTCTTTTGAGTACCCACAACATATGTTTTGGTTGAGAAATGAGAAAACTAAATTTTCGTACGCACTCTTAACTAAACACGGGTGGTAATGTCGTAAGGGGCGATCAAAAGTTATGCAAACGATCGCCTTACGAGAGCGTCCAGATATGAGTGACGGGATGAAAATTTAACGAGCAAAACATGTAAGTTAGCGACTTCTACATTTATTTCAATGTTCGCAGATTCATATTCAGAAATCAGGCAATGCTATTCCCAATAGTTATCATTTTTGTGTAATGGTAGGCAATAGCGGAAGTGGAAAACCGAGTAGTTAGTCTAAAAATCAATTTCTCCTGGACGAGGGTGTGTTGAATTTTTTGGTTTTAATCTTAAATAAACATGGTTTAGGGGCTTTTTAACATGTTTACTTGCAGGAATAGTGACACAAATATACTTTTACAGGAGTTTCATTTTATGCCTTGATAGTTTTTTAGTCAAAATCGGTTTTAGAATGTTGACATAGACTAAATAGAAAAAATCAACACTTACGACATTGACTCCCCCTTACGAGGCAGTTAACCCTTACCAGCCAGTATGGTAAACGCCCTTCATCTGATAGACAACGGATTACTCTTAAATGTCTGCTAGAAAATTCTTGGTCTTTTGCTTGCTCATTATCCATACATAATAGAGGGTCTCAATTGGGTACCTTTGAAATCGCTAATCAGTAAAATGTGGGCCCCATAGATCGCTTATTTGTAAAGTTATGCCCACAAATCGCCAACTAGTAAAATTGAGGCCCCCAAATCGCTAATCAAGCCCAAAAATCAGTAGCCTGTCTGGAGGCATTTACGAGGTGGAATAGCAGAATAGCGTTTTTCCATCAAGTTCGTTAACTGATTAAACGCGCCACTGTGCTATTCGGTATTGCTTTGCCCCAAAATCGCTTATCATTATATTTTATGCCTTAATTCGCTAACCTCTAAAAGCTCTCATTCCGCTATTGGTTAAATTTACCCTAAAAATTCGCTAACCGTTAAATTTTAGGGCCAAACTTCGTTAATAAGTAAACCCCATTGATACCTTCATGATATGCCCTTGAAATTAATCATCTCATCTTTAAGGCCTTCGGCAAAGAATAAAATGCTTTTGAGACTGTTTTCTGTTGTTCTTTGTTTAAAGAAGAGTTAATTAGGACAGTAGTACCGCATGGTTTAAAACCAGTACAAGAACAACCACGTGATCAGAAGTCAAAATAATTTAGAAGAATTGATTACTGAACGATCTGGTTCCAAACTAGCAAAAACATTACACATCAAAGACATGGCAACCAGGGTGCTTCTTTATCTATATAAGAATCTTAAAACATCTTCTTTGAAATAATGATCAGAATTTGAAAAAATATCACTAATTCACTCTCTACAAAATAGCGAAAACGCTATAAACGAATATGACCTGTCAAAAACATGGCCACCAGTCTTGATCCACATTTGAATTAAGGGTGAGGTTGGCGCTGTTAAACCGGTTTAAGCCCTCCAGTAAAATATTTTACTGACCGTTCCAAGGCGGTACTTCTTTTGTGGATCTTTTATGTTTTATATCTGTCTTGTGTTTGCTATGTCTTTGTACGCGTCTGTTTATATGTGCTTTGTGGTCACCTGCTGGGAAAGGGCTGACCCCTTGGCTCTCGTTTGTGGTGTCTTCTGTGAGTTTGTCACTTTCCCATTGGTATCCTGGGTCAGGTGTGGTACTTGATTGTATCGATTCCTGATCTTTGCACCATTACTTACTTTTATTGAACAAAGGAAAAAAATCAAATATCTTCCCTTATTTACAAAAGTCATGATAACTAGGATTTTATAACCATCTCCCCTTTATTTCTCAGTTTCCATCTTCAAACTGGGTACCCATTTTCGAACAAACTGAGTGAATGCATTGACTTTTTTCGAAGAGTAAGATGCACTAAAATTTTAAGGAGAGATGGGCCCGTTAAATCCAAACGTTAAACGTCTTCTTTCTGCGCATGCTTACGAACAATGCTAAGATATGCGACATGTGACCTAAGCTGTGTTTTACATATGTTGTGTATGTATGTAGCGACTGTTCATTGTCCGAATGCTATCTTGGATCAATGGAGAGGTGGGGGAGAGAAGCATCTAAAGCTGAACTGAAAGACATGTTTCAACTTTCCAATGACAGACGTTACGTATCTTAGATTTTTTCGTACACATGCATAGAAAGAAGATATCACACTTTTTGATTTAAAGAGCACTTCTGTTCATTCCTTAATAATTCAGCACGTTTACACTTTGAAAAATAGTACTGCATTCATGGTTGAAACGGCACCAGGCTTAAGGATGACACATTAGGTGCGTGGGTAGAAAATGCAAGTTTTCACAACTTTGTAAACGGCGAGTTGCTTTGAAACATATTTTGATGGTAGACTCAACGGGGACGAAGACCTCGCGCATACCAAAAGGGCAATTTGTTCAAATAAGGATTATCAATATTGGAATCAAGATTGATTTTTGTTTGATTTTGATTGATTTGATTCTTTACGTCCCATCAACAATCTTTCAGTTAAACAGGGGTGGGTCTTCCTTGGTTGAACCAGTACTAAGCTAGGATAAATGTGTCTTGCTTAAAGAACACAACACAGTGACGCCGGTGAGACTCGAACCCACGGCCCCTCGGTCTCGAGTCAAGCACTCTACTACTGAACCACTGCTCTCCTGAATCAAGATTGAAGTAGAATTGAACGTTTCAACAACATTTGCCTGATCTTGTCAGAAAGTAACAGCATGATGTCCTTCTTATAACAAAACAACAACATACGTCCCTTTGATAGATGTTTGCGATATGTTTAAAACGTTCCACAAACAACTACGGTCATATGGGGACAGGACCCAGGCATAAATTCTCATCTGACAGACTTGTGAAGGCAGGGATCAAACCTGCGACCCCCCGGTTCATCCCCTACACCACGGCAGCTCCAAGATGTATGAGGTGATGTTTAAGCAGACCCGGGGAAAAATGTAAACGAAACTGTAGCCCTAGGCAAGTGCTAGCAGAGGAGTTGGGGTATAGGAAAGAGTTTGATTGATTGTAGTGGTGCACTCAGATTCGCTGCAATTGCATTTTTTTAAGCTCAGTTCAAATCTTGCATGTTAAAATACCAGGTTACGTAGCGAAATCGCTTGGGAAACACCACCACCCGATAATGACTCACACTTCCAGTGGAAGGTGTGTGAGGGGGGCGCCTATGTTCATTGTTTTCTGGTTAAATTATCAGAACGGCTTACAATCTACCGACTACTTTACTCCACACCCATTCCTCAAGATATATGTATCAACCATGCCCCAAAAACATTTAAATTTGAGTATACCCCACCCCCAAAACTATTCCCAGTCTTAGGCTTAGCCTAAGAGTGAACCAAACATGACCCCCCCCCCCCAAAAAAAAAAAAATCCCATTTAGTAGCAACCCACACACCCCTCCCGCCCCCAGCAAAAAAAAAAGAATAAAGAAAGAAAATCACCAAGTGAAAACATGCACATTGGTTTGGGTGGTGGAGGGGGGGGGGCTATATTCAAAAGTTTCCATCTACAGTATTTTCTAGCACGCACCCCACCGCACACACACACGTACAAAATATAGCTTACCCCCTTCCACAAAGTATTCCTATCTTACCTTAACCTTAATGAAAGCCTAAAATGACCAAACATCCCAATTCAATGGCAACCTCCCCCACCCCTACACCTCACAATTATAATACTATTCAAAACTTCGTTGATCTTAAAATGGGATTGAACCAGTACCAAGCAATTAATTAAGTATTTGTTTGAAGCCACAACGCAGCGCCTTTGCTGAGGCTTGAACCCGCAACCCCTCGAGCTCGCCAATTAGTCACTGCGCTCCTCAATATAACTTGGAATTGAGCCATTACATACGAAAATGCGTCTTAGGGATTTCTAGGCCGACAAGGTAAAATTCATACCAGCCTCCTCAGCCACAGAAACAAGCTGCATCATTGACATTCTAGTTTTAGCATGATTAGGCTGGCTTTAACATCAGTAGATATCCCGCTATCAAAGAAGCATAATAATGGATGTTGTTCAGACTGCGCAGGCAGGCTGATCTGCGCCTTTGTTGGTCGCTATTGACATTAAGCAGGTTTTCACATGACGAGGATAAATTGAATTTATATCAGTGACACGTCATGCATCACAACGAGAATATTTTCTAAAACTTATCTGTTCTACTTTTCTCTTTGAACTATCCAAGTTTATTCGTCTTGTAAGGGGCAATCGTACCGTTAGGGGCAACCAATGTCGTAAGGGGTAATGGGCACCAAAAACTCGTTGCAGACACAACGTGACGTCAAGAAGATGGTGTATACGGCTTATGCTTGAAAAATAAGTTGGAAAGGATATGGGTTTTTTTACAAAAATAATGCATTTAAGAACATTTGTTGAACAGAACACCTTCATTAGCAACCACTAAAATGATATTATGCGTAGCAATGTGTCGAACATGAGAAATTATAGCATGATCATTTTAATATTTTATCTCAATATAACGACAAAATTATTTCAGTATATCATGATTTTATCCTGTTTCACATCATAAAATTGTGTCGTAATAAAAATATTAGGGGGGTACCTATACGCTTCCATAACAACCACCCAAAACTCAATGGTGGCTACTTTTTAGAAGCTGCAGTTACAGCCAATGTTGGGTGCCCCTCGAAAAATAAGGACAGACTACCGAACTATGACAGAGATGTAGCAGCATTTCAAACATTTCTAAGGCGCAACGATCCTGATGATGACATACAATACAAATATGGTACAAGTACAAGAGATCAAAGGACTGAGAGCTGATGGGGGTGTTATGCAATTTTGGACTGAATTGTTTAAGCACCTATTGAACAAGACAGCGAGAGTTTCACTGGAGACTTTTTGGACAGCAATCTTGCATTGTTCTGTTTCATATTATTAATTAATTAAGGTGTACAAATCACAATATATAGTGTTTATTTACTGTTAAAGATGAATGCCAAATATATTTCGTCAAGTGCGGTGAAAAATCAGTATTTTCACGAGTGCATAGCACGAGTGTATCTGCTGATATTTTCACCACACGATATATATTTGGTATTTACCGAAAGAGAAAAGTAAACATTCTGGTCGTTTCTCGTCTGATTTGGAAGTTTCAGTGTGTTTATAGAGAATAATGTTGGGGTTTCCCCATTGTTTACACCTAGAAAACGGCTTAGAAGAACATTTTAACGAATGAAAATAAAGACGCCAGCCTTTTAGTGCGCAGGCCTATTGACGTCAATTGCAAACTAACGATAGCCAAGTTAAACAGTGACATCATTTGGTTTGAAATTGACGTCATAACGCTGGAAGCGTTATATATATAAGAACCTTTCGAAAAAGTTCCAGTCCAAGAATTATTAAAGAAAAAACATGTTTGGCTATAGTGAAAAGATATGTAGATGGAATTCTTGAATAGAATTTTAAAGCTTAACATAATTTGGTACTTATGACGTCACACATGATCTACATGATGTCATATTTATGTTTACGTTTCATAATATGTCTATCTTCCAAGAGTACAACCACATAAGTTGGAGTCCCTACAGATCCACCACAGACTTCACATTCAGTTGCAGCCACCTGTGAAGTTTCATGACGTAGTTCCCATATTTCAAAAAACGAGACATTTTTTTATTAGAGATACATTGTCTTTTTACAACGCACCAGCCTGTGAAGTTACATGCTATACTTAAAAATGGTACCTGAGAAATGATTCAGAAAAGGAACACAGACCAAGGTAAATAAACCGATGACGTTTGGCAATAAATAGACAAACAAAACAAGGGGTTTCTTTGAAAAACCGATGGCGACTTCATACTTCACACTTCAAAGTTTTAAATATAAACGTTATTCAATGAATGGAAGACATCGGAAAGAGACAATTCACAGTTCATACTTAAAGGTCTAACTTCACTTCATACTTCCAAGTTCACACTTCACAGTTCACCCTTCAAACTTTACTCTTCAGACGTCATACATTGGTATATAGTTGTAACTTTAAGTTCAAGCGACAGACCACAGGCCTCTGATTGGTCCATATTACAGGAGCTTAACAATAACAAACAAGCTGGTATCTTCAGCAAAAAGGCTAATATTGGATCCAATATATGTTGCAATGTCGTTATTAAAGGAGGAAAAAGAAGAGGACCAAGAATAGAACCCTGAGGAACACCAGCTCGTATAAATTTCATGTTGACTCTGCACCAGGAATAACAACTCTGACGTCTATCAGTCAAAAAGGATCACACCATATAAGAAGATCCCCAACAAACAAGCAGCTTCAAACGTTTTTTAAAAGACCTTCATGCCAAACACGATCAAACGCCATGCTTATGTCACAAAAGACGACACGTGCCTACTTTCCAAAATCAAAGGCTTGAGAGAAAGTATGGTATAAAAAATCAGCTGGTTGACAGTTGAGTCACCTGGAATAAAACCAGACTGCAATGAAGTAAGTAAATTATTATCTCTGAAGTGATTATAAACATGTTGAAAATAGCTTGTCCGAAGACTTTTTCAGTAGTAAATAAAAGAGAGATAGGTCAATAATTAAATACAGGTAAACGATGGCGTGTTTTGGGGAAAGGAGAAACATTTGATTACTTCCAGGAATCAGGGAAAGTTACCGTTTAAAGAGACTGATTAAAAAGAGAACAGAGAGGATATGAAAGTTCAACTGCCAGTTCACAAAGAATTCGATTACTAATACCATCTGGGCCAACAGCTTTTCTGGTGGGAAGTGACTTTAAGATAACTTCTATTTAAGCTGGTGTAAGAATCAAAGATCTCAGCTCGTGTACCACATTATATTGAATAACATCACGAACTTCATCATTGGATTCATAAATAAATGTCTGGTCTCGAAAGTAGTGATTTAAAGTATTAGCTTTATTGAGGTCGTCAGTGATTATCTGTCCGTCTTTGTCAAGAGGGGTCGAAGAATTAGAGCTTTTAGGCGATATGGTAGTTTTTTTTAAAAGGTCGACCGCCAGTCTTTTGATGATAATGTATCAGTTTCAGTTTGTTTGCAATGATTTCGTTGCATTTGCTTTTTGAATCTCTGATCTTACCAATGACCTTATTTCGCAGTGTTCTGAATTTTGCCCAGTGATTTGTGGTATTTCTTCTTTTAGCTTTTCTGTATGCTCTTTTACGCAATCATATGTGATGCTTGATACTGGTAATTATCCAAGGAGGTTCATAAGGTCGAATCTTGTTAGTCTTTTAGAGATGCAGGCTTTTGATATATCAGTAATATGTTCTGTGATGTTCTTTACATGTTTATGTATTTCTTGATCGTATATACTTTCCCTATTGGTCTTTGCAGCTTTTTTCTCTAAGAAGGTTATAATCACTTCGGTCGTATGACAAGGTATGACGGAGATATGATTTACGTTTAGGTTTAGTAAAGTTGAATGCCAAAGAGGGGACAATGGTAGCGAACTTCTTGATTTAAGAAAAGTATCTCCTACTTCAGAATATAGCAAATGATTTTCATTATTAGTAAGTATTATATCAATTAGAGAGGATGAATGTTCTGTGAAATGAGTGGGAGTTTTGATACTTTCTGTGAAAGAGTATTGCTCACAGACGCATTTTATTGATGATTGCGTGCTGAGCATGTTATAGTCAAAATCACTAGTTACAATTATATCTTGAATGCCAGTGTCAACTGCCAAGTGTTTCGAGTCCTCAATCGTTGAGAAGTAAAGAGCGTCAGAATTGGGCGGTCTGTGGAAAAGACCAAATAGAATATGTTTATGCCTCAGTGTAAGCTCTATCCAGAAACATTCAACTCCAGTAGGTTCAAGATATACATGCCTAACGTAATGTATATGATCTTTAATATAAATAATAGCACCACCATGACTATAAGCAACACGATCTTTGCGTTCAGGAGGTTTGTTGGATAACAATTATATATCGTCTTTAGTTACAGAAGGATTAAGCCAAGCTTCTGAGAATGATAAAATATCAAAAACGAACAATTCTCCATGATAGTATCCAGCTTTGGAACAATACTCTGCACATTATAATGGACAAATGATAAGTGGTGAGACAGACCAAGTGGATACAGGCTAGATAGTGTAGAAGATAATGTCGAAATAATAGCTGTAGCAGATGAAACAGAACCAGGTCCCAGATGCGGATGAACATTTCCAGATAGTAACAAAAGTAGGTGTATAAGTAGTAACGAATTATCCATATGAAAAAAAAATACCTAAAACGAAAGAAGTAAATTCATAGTAAAATCTGTACTCCTTGTCAGGTATAGTTCGCCTCACCATTGAGTGTCTAGCAACAACATAAGGTAAACTAGTTATTTGTTTAATATACACAGTTAAGGAGAAGCAACATACTTCTTGATGACATTCGATTGGCAATATCAATAGATGTAAGAGTAAAAAGAATCCAAGTGAGTGTTTGTATGTTCGTATAGCGGTGGTTAAGTCTCCCTTAGGCGGTTTCATTAAGATATTGCTAGAAGAAGTATAAGGAAAAGTTGAACCACCGTCATACGAGCACTTCCTATGTATACACATGATCGGGAATAACTATAACTTGGGATTACCAATAGTATACCATTGCCAAACAACAGCCCCATGCTTGCTCGAGAAAAATCTAAGGAAAAGTGTTGAAAGAAATACGAAGAGAAAAGACTATATGAGCCGTGACATGTGATTTCCAACAATGTGGTATTTTGACAAATATAGACTCGGGCGAGTCTGTGCAGCCTCCTATTAAGCTTAGAAACTCCAAATGATGTTCAGTCAGTAGCTTAACACTCATGAAATATTCAAGCAACTAGCAAAGACTCTGATCAGACTGCGCGTATGCGCAGGCTGATCTGAGGCTTTGCTGGTCGCACAAACCACATTGTTGGTAATCTCATGTCGAGGCTAATATGTAAGAGTATTGAAAATATTTTGGTACAATAGTGACATTGATTTGGTAATGGTTGTAAATGAACGGAGTGATATTTGGATTTTATGTCGTTTACATTTGTTTATATGGGTCTCGTCGCGAGAAATCCTGTCATTGGGGTTTCTGACCAGGTCATGCTCGAAATTTCCTGCTCAGCCTCAGAGAATACCAAGAATAGTGGAATTTCGATTGTAGGAAGTATTGATATTAACACTTCTAATAAGCGAGCAACAAAGGCGCTGATCAGACTTTGCGGATGCGCAGGCCGGTATGCGTCTTTGTTGTTAGCTAACCCCCAAAGACAGGTTCTCGCATCGTGACCCATATTATTTCACAGTACAATGTAAGTCTAATTAATTTCGCAGACGTGTTTAAGCTGCTATTACAAAAACACACAAAAACAACAGAAAGGTAAACAGTTTTATCCAGATCAGAAATAGTGCTGCAGCAATGTGGCAAAAAGTAGCCTAATTTTAGAGGTACCCATACCAGCAGGGTAACAAGTACTACTATATACCAAATCAAAGCTTAGAGTCTGCTCATTTCAAAACTGCATGATGCCAGTTCCAAAGCAGGTATTATCCTCATATATGCACATAAAAATTTATTTCTTGTAAATTGTGGAGTGGAACATAAATAAATATAATTATAGATATTGAATGACAGTATCCAGTCTGGTTTTCGACATTTTATGAGGTCATTGAGTACAAAAGTCACGAAAACCTATGACATTGACATAACATTAATCTGGATGCAACTGCATGTAATCCTGTTCAATTTTGTAAGGATTTTTACTGTTAGAAATTGTTAATATTTAATCTATACTATTTTATTATTTTTGTCACACTTGCTTGTAGCAAGGGTGTGGCCTTTTTTAAACAGGGTGTTACATAGGAGTTCAAATTTGCGTCAGTCATCCGTCCGTCAACAACTTACATTAAAGTGAATTTCTCTGCAGCAATGATAACTGTTATTAAACATTGCATAGTTACTGTCCTCTGCATATTCTTTGAGTATACAGTGGGGCCTGCTGACCTTGACCTACTTTTTACGCTCCAGTGACTTTGATATAAATTTACGTCCGTCCGTGAAAAATTAACATTAAAGTGAGTTCGCTGCAGCAGTGATAGTTGAGAGTGTCAAACCTTGTATTACAGTGATCCATTTACAATATTGGCTTATGGGTCCTAGGACTGGCTGTTTCCCATATCAACGAGTCCAACTACAAACTTATGAGTCCAGAATACTGTTTTAATGACAAGTCTGCAATACTATTGCATCCTCCGACTCGCCGAAATAAAAAGTTTGCATCCCAGAGACAAAATGATGCGCAAAAGATGCACAATGCGCAGGTAACAAAATAACTGTTGTACAGCAATTGTCTTTGCATTCTCATTAACCTTGCTTTGTGACATTGACCTACTTTTTACGTTCCAGTATTTTGACTGTGACAGAAATATATAAATGACTTTAATTGAGCCGGTGTGACACAGCGTTCCCTCAGAACTAATGTCATGTTGGTTTATTATAACGTTTTATCAATATCAAAACAGGATGAAGCTATATTGCTCAGCTGTGTCTGCCATACTCTAAAATGACTAGCATGCATGTGAGACACCATTACTTGTTTAAGACAAAGTGGAATTCCTAAAGACCATGAAAATGAGTTCTTCACCAAAGACATTCACAGTCAAATTGGTCTAAAATGCTTCGCAATAAAGGTGTAGTGTATTTATCCTTCCATCTGTCAAAGAGTGATGTTAAAGCACATGACATTCTCTATTCCGAATCACTTAATTGTGTTTTGCATGGATAATGTACAAAAATGTGTTTTCATGGAGCTGCTATTTTGCGTTCATAGGTTAGGTTGTTAGGTCAGTGCACATAGTTGTTCATTGTGAAAACATGTATAATGTACATTTATCGTCACAGATACTGTTCTCGCAATTGCATGTAAGGTCATTTAAATGTTTGGGGGCAGCTGTTGAATGGTTCGTCATCGTATGAAGCACACAGTAAGTGTGTCATTATTGTATTCAACTATCTTATATCCATATTCATTTTGTTGGGTGGGAGGGTAGAATGTAGAATATGCAAATGGAAACTGTTATTTGTCGATAGGACTTTTGTTGCTGCCTTTGCTAAGCTTACCTCGTTTAGGGATGTAGGGTCTAGTTTTTCATATATTGCTCCAACAGACTGAGTGCAAGTAAACTTTTGACAGTTTAATAAAGGCCCATGGCCAAGATATTTCAGTCCCTAAAATTTTGGTGCACCTTGAATCATGCGTTTGAAAACGGATTTCTTACCAACCCCAAAGAAACCACTGCCTATATCACATCCAGCCAGACAGTATTTTATGATCAGTATTGTGTGTTGTTCTTTTGTAAGACTGGTGAATAAGATGTTAACAGGGATATAACGTCTTATAGCAACATAATATGCCAATTCGACAGGTGAGAAAGATCTCATTTGTAGCTTCTTTTTTAATCTATGATGTGGAAGTTACAATAAGAAAAGGAAAATCTGTACTGGGACATTTTGCAGCAACTGAGGCATGTATACGGCCTTGTGTTCGCTTCCGTAGCTCTGAGATGTCCATATGCTCATCTTTGGTCGCTTTGATGGCTCTGTCTTTCAGTCCACCACTAATGATGATTATATGTTTCTGTTCAACCGGCTTTTATTAGTGTTGGTGTAATAAGCTACAAGGTTGTCCTTAGTTTTGCCTCCGGATAATAATTTTCTCTATTCTTTGAGTACTTTCATGTCTGCTCGTAGAAGCATTTTATGTCAAATTGTGGTGTTGCCCCTTTTTGGCATACTAGCGTATTCACACTATTCTCCCTACATGTCAAATACAATGTGTATCTGTGAAACGGACTAATAGATGCAACTGGCCTAAAGTATGTAGACACGGAACTGTTCAACTATGGCTACAAATGTTACTTTAGCCGTTTCAGAAAGTATTGGTAGCATCTGTATCAAAGCTGTAGCATTAAATATAATGCATTCTGTTTTCTCAATAATGCTACTTTGCCTTCAGATATGCTTTTGAGTTAATGGATGAAATCTGGTCATTGATTCGAGCCATAGTTTTTGAAAATATTTTAAGACTCCTTGTGCATTCTCAAAAGACAAGATACCTCCCTAAAAGAGCAAGTTGCTTACAAACACAGACGCATCACCTAATCATTCATGACTACACTGCTGTATCTTTGGCATGTCTGCCAGTGTCTTATTGTTGACCTTTTGCTTGGGTTCATAGAACATCTTCTGAGGTTTGTCTTGTCCATCAAGCTTTATAAATCATTCCTTCATGAATATTTCCTCCCTTCCTGTGTCTTAGGCACCAAGCAAGCCTGAATGATATAAAGCTTCCGTTAGAAGTGTGAGGCATGGCCTCTGTTAGGTCAAATGAGGATCAATAAATCGACTGTCAAACATCTAAATTATTTTTACAGCAGAATCATATAAGTGTTTTTGTATCCGAATGATGTGTAGGTCAACTCTGGTTTGGTTAACCTGTACATGTACATGCACTTCGGCATACAATTTTTGTGGAACATCATTGAGTACTTTTCGGTCACAGGCTTGGCTCAGGAACCACGTGACCTAGTCAATGAATTGCCTTTTAAGGTTAGTCCCGTGATTCCTCTAGATCCTATTAAAACTTTGTACTCTGTAATACTCTGTAATAGAACTTGTCCTCTGACATTTTATAGTACACTAGCCTTCATGGAAACCATTAATATCCTCTTCAAGAATGTACTGCATGTTGCTTGTAATCATTAGAGGGAATAGTTTTGCCTTTGCAAACTAATGCACATCTCAAAGATAAAGCCTACTTGGGGAGAGGAATAGTTTAAAAGTAAGCGATACTATCTCCAGTGAGCCATTCCAAAAGTTATAATGTTGGAGAAATAGATATTCCCTTTTACCTGAACTCTGATAGCAGGTTAATCTGTACAACTTCACAAAAACGGCCAGATAGTATTGGTTAATTACAGTTATATGTTCATTTCTGTGTCTGATTCATAGTCAGGAATCCTCTTAGAACTCATGCAAATGGCACTGGACATCATCAGAGGAAGATTGATTGTTCTTGCCGCACCACTTTCAAGAACTGTATATAAAATGTTAGTTTAACAAGAAATGTCACAGTCACGTGACGAATGCCCCCAAAGGAATTGGTCAAGCATAAGACACATTTGAGGAAAGTTAGCTGTAATATAGAAGATATGCAACAGACATGATAAACCTAGAAATGAGGCCAGAAGTCAATGGCAAGGTCAAAGTGACCCAAAATAGTATGCACCACTCCGCTATCCCAAGAGGAATCAACACACCAAAATTGGGATTCCTACATCAAATAATATAGGAGATATGCTCCAGACACGATTATTCTAGAAACTAGGTCATTGGTCAAGATCACAGTGACCTAAAATGGTATACGACACATCAGCATCTCAAGATGTATCCATACAGCAAATTTGGGATTCCCATCTCAAATAACATAAGAGATATGCTCTGGACACGATTATTCTACAAACTAGGTCAGAGGTCAAGGTCAAAGTGACCCAAAAATGGTACGTGACACTCCATCATCCAAAGTTGCATCCACCCACCAAATTTGGGATTCCTACCTTTAATAATATAAGAGGTATGCTCTGGACATGATTTTTCTAAAAACTATGCCAAAGGTCAAGTTCACAGTGACCTGTAATTGGTACAAGACACTCCACCATCCCAACATGCATTCACACACCAAATTTGGGATTCCTATCTCAAATAATAAAAGAGATATGCTCCTGACACAATTATTATTAAAACTAGGTCAGAGGTCAATGTCACAGTGGCCCGTAAATGGTACAAGACACTCAACCATCCTAAGATGCATTCACACACCAAATTTGGGATTCCATTCTCAAATAATATAAGAGATATGCTCCTGATACAATTATTATTAAAACTAGGTCAGAGGTCAAGGTCACAGTGGCCCGAAAATAATATGTGAGACTCCACCATGCCAAGATGCGTATACATACCAAATTTGGAATTCCTTCCTCAAAGAATATAAGAGATATGCTCCGAACACAAAAATTCTTTAAACTAGGTCAGAGGTCAAGGTCACAGTGACCTGAAATGGTATGTGTGACGCTCCGTCATCGCAAGATGTATTCAGACACCAAATTTGGAATTCCTATCTAAAAGAATAAAGGATATATGCACCAGACTCATTGCAGTTTTCAGAAACTAGGTCAGAGGTCAAGTTCAAGGTCACAGTGACCCAATTATGGTACGCGACACTTTGTCATCCCAAGATGCATCCACACACCAAATATGAGATTCCTACCTCAAATAATATAAGAAATATGCTCCGGACACGATTATTCTAAAAACTAGGTCAGAGGTCAAGGTCAAGGTCACAGTTACCTGTAAATGGTACGCGACACTCTGTCATCCCAAGATGCATCCACACACCAAATTTGGAATTCCTTCCTCAAAGAATATAGGAGATATGCACCGGACACAAAGCGGGACGGACGGACTGACGGACGGACGGACAGTGCGATTACTATATGCCTCCCAAAGTTCCTTTGGGGGCATAAAAAGTAAGTGAGTACGACCAGGAACTGCCATAATCACCTTAACAGCACGGTAAGGAGAGGCAAGGCATGATAACTGACTCACACTCTTTTCCAGACAATTTTTGTTTTACACTGTCAACAGCAGAGACATCAAAAAAGTAAGTGAGTATGACCAGGAAATACCACAATCACAAACTGCAGACAAACTCAGATTCAAATGACAGTTCTCCGAGTCTCGCCTTACCATGAAGGTATCCAATGCTAGCAAAACCTGTTATGAGAAGGTGCATTCCACCTTCACATAGAAAGATATATTTCATGTACATAGGTTTAGCCCAAGTGATTTCTAAAGCTTTCGTAAGTAAACCTATATTAAAATATGCAGACGTATAAATTTGAACAAGTACATTTATGCACGTTTGCATTCCCTTCAGAGTTGTATTATAACTGCTATAAACTGTTGGGGGACATTATAATTGATTTAATTACTACATTAAATGCATTTATATTTACTTGATATTGTAAGGAAAAACTCCTTTTTATGATTTAAAAATGTGTATGTAGATCAAATGCAATAAACGTGACTATTTGTAAAAATCATTGGTTTTCGCGACTTTTGCACTCAATAACCTTTTAATTATAGTTGTCAATGTGCGTAAGTAGCATATCAAATGCAAACAAAAATAATATTAACTTTTGCATTATATACAGCCTGATAACACGAATTTTATACAGTATGTATTCTTCTTGTCATAAAAAGAAATCATTATTCCTTTCTGAGCTATGATGACGGTACCCATGTTAAAAGGGCCGTAATTTTTTTCGCACAGAATTCTGAAAGTGGCATCATGCAGTTCTGAACTCAGCACACTCTAAGCTTTAAAATGATGTATGATGCTACTTGTTACCCTTCCGGTATGGGTACATGTCACTTTTGGTGACCTCTGCTGCAGCACTAAAAGGTCCATTGTTTTTTAGATCAATCCTATGTCTTCTTACCGTTTGCAATGATTATGGCCCACTTCGAATCGAACTATAGGTCCTAACATAGTAGCTATAGTTTGATTCGAACATCGATAGTCGCTGCAATAGTGACGTCACAAACCTACTAGAGGTCAACGGTGGGTTGGAGACCGTTACTCTAGTTGATAGTCTGGTTCCCTGTTCTAGACCTATCTAGCAAGATGGTTTCTAAATTTATCAGTAGCCTCAAAATTTTTACAAAATAAATCTTTGCTTTGCTCTATTTGTAGTCCGAAATATTTGTAATTGTTAATTAGTGTAGTCTGTGCAGTATGTACACTGAACCGAAGTTCTAAGTAGCCACTTTTCAATTTCTTTTTTTCTGACTAAGCCCTAGTGATATTGAAATGAATTTTTGCCTAAGTATGTGTATTGTAATGAACTAAAGTTAAGCGGTGTTTTGGAAGAGTTTTCTATCACTTCACGATTTTGGGTTCAAAAATGCAAAAATCAAATTTTTGAAGAAAATAAGCGTTTTGAGTGCAGTTTTTATCAAATTCAATTGCAGGTGGTTGCAAACCTGCCTAGTCGACTTGAAAAACATCAAACACTTGACTTTTCGCTTATGACAGATTTTTTATGAATTTTTAAAAATTGATAATTTTCCGAATTTTCCGAAATTTTCGGAAATCATCAGCTGCACATACTAAAATCTTTGTATGTGTTTTATTTTACGTTAATATGTTTGACAAAACACCATGCAACTTGATGAACCCATTTTCTAATGATATTTTTTACTAATTTGGTATCCACTTCCGCTTTTAACGTGAAACTTTAAGGTTCGTATAAATGGCATTTGTTAAAGATTTATTTTAATGGTTAAGCAGAACAGTGACGCCAATTCATAATAAAGAACCCCTGAAAAATGCACTATTGTGCTGCAGATAATAAAGGGTACAGAGCAATGCAAAGTGTGTACGCAAACTGCATGGTTAAGCTCAAATTTCATGGATTAAGTTGTTGACCGTGGCTGTCTTCATGTTAACGTAGAAGAGAAATGGAGTGTTTAATTGTCAAAAAAAACCTTTGATTCTTTTCATCTTATATCACAGCTGTTATAAACATCTTCAAACTAATTAGAATATAAATGGATAACGTATCTGATGAATAGTTTACATCACACTAAAAAGTGTGACTTTTTGAAATGATGGTATCTTCACTCGGACCTCGTCTGTGCAAAGTCTACCAGACATTTTGAAATGACATAATTTGCAGAGCCTCAACAAAGCCTTGGACCTTCTTATAGAATTTTAATTTTGTGAGAGCGATTTTTACTCTCTGAACAGGAGCAAAAATTGTATGGTGGCTACTTATAACTTCGGTTCAGTGTATACATCCTTTTCGTCTATGAAGAATAATTGAAAGGGGGAATACAGTGCTTTTTACTTTACTACTTGCCAGTCAACTAAAATTTCAACTGTAGCCGTTCGGATGTAAACGTGCGCGCGCATCTATTATGCATAACTTTTCGATTCAAAGTGGAACAAAAAGCCCCACCCGCCCCCCCCCCCCCAACCCCTAAATCCTAAGGCCCTGGAAATATATTCATTTTGATAGGTGTACTGAATGTCAGGTTTTAATTTCAGCACAAAAACACATTTGTCAACTGTTTCTATTCCTAGCCACATTATCTCAGAATGTGTGCAGACTGAATAGAAAACTGTCCAAGGCCCTTTGTCCTTAGGTGATGCTCTACCAAAGTAGCTCATAATATTTCTGATCGTCGAGAAAACTATTATTAGGGGCTAAAGTTGAATTTTATTCCCTATTATACAACAGATTTGGCTCGAATGATCCTATGCTGTTCAAACGTTTTCACGTGCTTGGTCTATTATATATGTAAATACAAAGGATATACTATAAACTTTTGCTTTCTATGTAATAATTGAGGCAATCAACGTGACACACTCTTCATTATGCACCCTTGTCGGTGTAATGGCTTAAGTGTTGTCATGGTAACGGTCCTTATACAAGACATTAAACTTTCATGGCATTAGGCTTTAGGTGCAGTTTCATGGTCATATAAAAGCATGTGTGTTTTTTTTTTAATTTGTTATATATAATATGTATTTTTTGGGGGGGATCCTCGTACAATTGCTTGGATGTCTTAGAGTTCTTATTCTCAGATGTACGCTCATATTGTTTTGAAATTTAGTGAAATACAATTACTTTGACAAAAGAAAGCCAATCAAGCCGTTGCGACACGCGACGCACAGGGTAAATATGATGGTCAGTTGAGTTGAGCATGAAAAAAAATAATCTCAGTGCCAGGTTTCCTCGCACGAAGGTACCTTTGACAATACAGTAAAGTTATGACGGTTCAAACTCCAATTGTTCGAATTACCCAGGAATTCGAAATAAACCTCGGATTCACAGAAAGATGTATTCTTTGACTTTTCGCTTACTGTAAAGGCGGCGCCTTATGAATGCGTAATTAGGACTGGTCAACCTTAGACATAGGTAAACGCTGAAATGTGGCGTGGTTTTATTCAAAAGTAACTGTATCATCTTGCGCCATTACCTCAGTATAGACGCCAAACACATTATTCGGTCCTTAAAACGCAAGCAAAATAACTACATTTGAAAATGCCTATATAACATGAGCTTAGAGGCAAACATTGTGGACCCAGACCAGTAGTCTGATCTGGGTCCACACTGTTTGTCTATGAGGCTTCAAATATTTTAGTGGACGACAAAAACATACATTTTGTTATTATGCGCTTTAAGGGTTGAAAATGTGAGTTCAGTGTGTATACGGTAAGGATTTTCATGAAATGCACGCACGTTTGCGCGGCCCAAACAACTTATAAATTCTTCACCAAATTATAAATAGAACCCGATTTCCCTTGTTTAGCAGATGAAATAGCCAAACCACGCCCAGATATGAATATCAAACTTACCGCCTTTACAGTATGCGAAAAGTATATTAATACACAAAGACTGTTTAGATGAGTTCCAATCACATATGTGTTTGAGCGCCCAAGGCATATGCTTTGATAAGAAAAACAAAAACAAAATCATATGTTTTCGTTGTTATTTATCATTCAATAACTAAATTCCCTTTTTGCACTGCTGGTGACTAGACCTCTGATCACTAAACATCTAATTCACGAGATTGGTCTGTAGTTCACTTTTTTGTTCAAAGAGCCGTCTTTTCACGTATTGGCTTGTATGTTAATTAAGATACAATTTTCTGGAAAGACTATCAGAGGAATCGGTCTTTCAGCTAGCAAACAAGGCATCGAACGATACACGATGAGAAATGGGGTAAGTTGCAATACCTATTTAACCGTTCAATCTGATGAATTAACCCATACAAATTAATACAATAACTTTGGAACGGTTTGCTTTGCATTTTAAGGGATTTCTATGAAAGAGCAATGGGAACAACCGAAAATGAAATCAATTGCGTTTTGCAAGGTCGCATGCGAGTTTAAACTTTTATTTATTTTTGTATAACAAGATGTGTGCATAGAATACAAGAAGTTCACATGCAGATAACTTGAAATACAAAAAAAGGGATTCAGAAGAAAGTCTATTGACTTTTGTAAATCTGTTTCCCAGCTATTTAATATTAGAAATACAATAAACGTATTAATCATATGACGTCGCGTCTGGGAGTGAAATAACGCCATAAAATAAAAAGTCGATAAACCACTAGTGGTTTACAGATTTACGGGAAACGTTATAACGTCCATAACAACGTTGCGTACATTATGACAAAATTATAACGTTTTTTTACGCAAGAAATCAGGTTTCAAAGTATTTGTCATATGATAAATAGAATCTAACATTCGTGCTCTTGTATTATTGAATTTATTAAATTCGCTCCGAAAAAGAGATAAAAAGCTCGGCAAGCCTCGCATTTTATCTCTTTTCCCCAACTCGATTAATAAATTCAATAAAACATGAGCACTCATGTAAGATCCTCCACGACTTGAATTGACATAAGTAGGTATAATACAATACAGCAGAAACTCAATAATTTGAACTGGAATCAACCAGGTTCATCTGTATATATTATAATGTCAAACTGCTGTTTAAAACTAAAGGAACCTTTAAAAAGGAGAATGAATATTTACGAATTACAGTTATCCTTGTTGTCCCCACGGGTTTGAGGAGATGATCAAGTCTATGGTGGGTATGGTCGTTGCTTTTATGTTCCCAGTTAGCAGAATAGTCGTCAATCCAATTAAATGTGGATATTCTAGATAATATGTTATTGCTGAGGACATTGAGATATGGTTTCTGCAAGTGAAGTGTGATATTGGAGCATCGCTATGTGTATAAAAACGTATTTTAAGTACTAGTATTGCAAACATTGAGGCATGTTTCATACGAATGCAATGCGTTATTGGAGGTTTAATATGTACAGGTCCATTAAAAAAGTTATTTCACTATGCAATATTTCAAAAGTTTTTTCACATTTTTTTAAAATACATAAAAGGTCAAAGTTTTACCATACATGTAATTAAATTATCATGCAATTTTGTTTCTATAAATCATATCAACGTATAATCAGACCACATTTGTATATGAATATTACATACATTTCAATGAAAACACAATAACATGCTTAAATACATTTCATTGAAAACACAATTATATACCTGTACGCCAACATCATAAAGTCAGTATTCGTTGCACCTCCATTTGCTTAGTAAGATCTGCAATTCTCCTTGGAATTGAATTGTTAAGTTCTTCCAGGACGTTTGGTGCTACACTTTACCACGCTTCAAATACTCGCTTCCACATCACTGCTTTTAAACACGGCAGTGAGTTACCAATATCTTTCTTCATTACCTTCCAAACGTTCTCTACGGAAATCATTTCTGGCGAATATCCTGGCCATTTCAGAACGATTATTTCGTTGCATTCTAGGCATGTTCTAGCTCTTTTAGAGTTATATCATGAGGCAAGATCATGCATAAAGATATATCCATTCTGTGGGCACATGACGCATTCACATTAGTCTGTATTTCACAGTCATAACAATCGACGCCATTGTCGTTTTTGGCGCAAACAGAACGTAAAATATCAAGCTAAGTTGATTCAGACTACTGTAAAATTGCCAGCAAGTGTGCAAGTCTAGGGAGCCATTAGCAACAGAGGTCAGTCTCTTCAGAGAAATGTGAATGGTAACATGGATAGTGCAAAATACCAGAGTGATAGTATTCATGATAATGAAATGGCAAGTGAATGCGTTGTGTTCCTACAGAAGGTATATATTTTTATGCATGATAATTCGCCATGCCATAGCTCAAAAAGTTCTAGAATATTCCTAGACTGTAAAGGAATACGCCTTCTGGAATGACCAGGGAATTTGCCGGACATGAATCTCATAGAAAACGTTTGGAATATAATGAAGATAGAGATTGGTAAACAAATGCTATGTAAACTAGAAGAGATGCGGAAGTGAGTATGTTAAGCGTGGTATAGTGTAACACTAAACGTCCTGGAAGAAATTTACAAGTCATTGCCGAGGAAAATTGCAGATCTTATTGAAGCAAACGGAGATGCAACGAAATACTGAATTTATGACAAAGGCGTACAATGTTGTTGTGTTTTCATTGGAATGCATTTAAAGTAATGTTGTTGTGTTTTTCATTGAACTATATCTGATATTTATATACAACTATTGTCTGATTATTCGTTGATATGATTTATAGAAAAAAAATGGCATGAGAATTTAATTACATGCATGGTAAAACATAGACCATTAATGTATAATAAAAATGTGAAAAAACTTTTGAAATATCGCGTAGCGAAATAGCTTTTGTAATGGACCTGTATATTCAAAACGTTTCGACTTGATTATAAATCCTTGTACTGCTCTAAATATCTACTTATTCTGATCGAAAGTTAGTGATATATCACCACAGAGTAGAACATTAAGATTTGGTTGGCAGATATCAGACACTGAGTTTATTAAGTTATGTCTAAGGTATTTGAACTGATGGTATACAAATGAAAAATGATGAGTATCTTCTATAGCACCACAAGAACAATAGGGACTATCAACTATATTTTTTGAATGCAGGTGTTGACGGAGAGGCCTGCATGGAGTTCTTAGTCTAGCATGATTTATTTGTCCAAGTCTTTTACCTGTGTTTACGTATCCGGGTGATGTAATCATGTTGGAATTCAGTCTGTTTTTGAAGATGTTTAAGCTTGGAGAATATCGGGTTTGCTCTGGAAGTTCATTCCGATCCCGGACATCAGAAGGCAAGAAAGATGTATAGTAAGGACGAGAGTTTATGTTTGTAGATCTGAAGGGTTACATAAAGGGTATGTTGACGCACATCCAACAGTAGCGGGTACAAGAGAAGCAAGATAATCAGGGCAAAGTCCATTTTATAAAACATTGTTAGCTTACGAGTTTTCCTTCTTGATCCCAGTGTTTCCCAACCTGTTTCTGTGTGCAGAGAATCGATGGAGGCTAACTTAGTTGCACCAGTTACTATTCCAGCAGCTTTATTTTGGATTTTGTCTAATGCATTTGATTCATATAGTGTGTAATTATTCCATACAACGTCAGCATAATCTAAAAATGGACACATAAATAAAAAGTATATAGTAGATTTCCAATCTAGTTGAAATTTTAGCTTACGCATTGTATTAATTCGCTACCATGCTTTGGATTTGACTAGTTCAAGATGTTCATGCCAAGTGCAATCATTTGAAAAGATGATACCAAGTTGCTTACCTTCAGCGATTTGGGTTGGTTCAACGGAACTGGAGGGCGATATGGTTTGTTATATTTCCTTGAGAGGATGATTGACTCTGACTTTTCAGGATTAAATGTCACTAATCATTTATCTGCCCAGCGATTGATTTAAGCCATGTCCAAATTTAACTGTTCAGCCGCCTAAATTTGGTCATTGACAATGATATACATGCTAGTATCGTCAGCACAAAGTCTAATAGAGGAGTTAATGTCGACAACAATGCAATTAATATATAAAAGAAAAAGTAGAGGTCCAAGAATAGAGCCTTGTGGAACTCCAGCCATTACTGATGTCCAATAAGAACTTGCACCAGGAAAAACAACCCTTTTAGCTTATTTGTTTCCTATCAGTTAGATAATCAGAGAACCAAGTCAGCACTGATCAAGAAACACCTGCATATTTAAGTTTAAAAAGAAGACCTTTATGTCAAACTCTATCAAAGGCTTTACGTATGTCACAAAATATGGCAAAAATTTCCTTACTCTCATTGAGAGTTTTACAGAATGTATTGTTAATATCTATTAACTAATTTACAGTAGAATTACCTGGGACAGAACCCCATTGAAAAGCTGTAATGACGTTGTCGTTTCGAAAGAAGATGAAAAGGTATTTATGCACAATGTTTTCCAAAATTTTGCTGACTCTACTTAGAAGAGAGATTGGCCTGTATTTGGACATATCAGATGGGTCTTTTTGCTTATGGATTGTTGTGACATTAGCCTATTTCCAAATATGTGACACACTTCCAGAACTTAGAGATATATATAAAAAAAAAAGATCAGAGAGAGGAAGAGCAAGTGGTTGAGAAAGTTCTTTATGAAGTCGTTTATTTATAAGATCAGGTCCAGCAGCTTTGCCAAAAGGAAGTTATTTTAATGTGTCTCTAACCTCTTCAGGTGTAGCAATGATAGCATCAAGTTTGTGTGTGATATTATTCACTGTTTGAGGCAGGGTTGCTTGGCTTTTATCTAACAGAGTTTGTTCAGTAAAGAAGGTGTTCAAGATATTTGTTGTGTCCTTTTCCTCAGTGTAGATCCGTCCATTCTTATTCGGTGGTGGTATGACATCAACCTGATCCGGTTTAATAAAGTGCTTTAATGTTTTCCATCAGTTATTCTGTTAAGTGTTCAGACTTGCCAAATTTTCAGTTAACTTATTAAATACTTCTTTTTTTGATTTACGAATTTTCCTTGTTGCTAAATGTTTAAACTGTTTATATGTTTTAAAGTGGTTTAATATTATTAGAGTTCTTGTTTTTGTCATATAGTCTTTTCTGTTTTCTAATGAGTTTCTTGACGTGTGTTGTTAACCAAGCGGGGTCAGTTTTACGTGCATTTAATAACCTGTTAGGTACATGCTTATTTGCAAGAGTAGTTATTCTTTCATTGATGTTTTCTGCGTAAGTATTGACGTTTTCGCTGTTTAAAGTTTGCCAGTCAGTTTGAATTAGATCAATTGAAAATGCTTGGTAGTTATCCCTATCATATATGAATACCTTGCGTTTGTATAATGGTGCTGACGGTTTACTTAACCTTAAAATACAGAATACAGGGCAATGATACCTTATGTTTCGCTCAAGAAATGGTTCGTCAACACTGCCTAATAATAGTGTGTTCCTGTTGGAGGTAAGGATTAAGTCAATGATTGAACAGGAGTTTTCTGTGAAATATGTCGGTTCAATAGTTAAACTGCTGTCATAAATCTCCTACTTTTCTGCTTTCATTATCTTTTAGAATGTCGCGGTTGAACTATCCTGTTATCAAAATATTAGAGATATTGGTTTCAAAGCAAGTCCTATTGAGTCTTCTATAGTTGATAAAATGACCTTTGTCGAATAAGGGGGTCTGAAGATGTTACCTATGAGTTGTATTTTGTTTTCCCAGACGCACTCAATGTTTGGTAGCTCAATATCGTGTCTTCTTTTTGAAAAAAATGTTATTACGAATATAAACACAAATTCCTCCATAATGATCACCTGGCCTGTCGCTTCTAAATAGTTTAAAGTTTTCAATTTTTATATCATCATCTGCAGTTCTACCATCCAATATATATAGATTCATCTTATCTTGTTATTTCAGACTGAGAATTTGAAAGTTAATTTTAACATATTGTAATTATTCTACGTACGTACTTGCGTTTGTCTTTCTGCCCCATCCCTGGACACATGGTCAACGTTTTTGCGACCAAGTTTATACATTCCTCGCACACCAGGTCGAGATATCCGTTGTTTTACCTATGTGTGATAATTCTATCTCACATACCCGTAACAGACCGTGGGAAAGATAAAAAAAACGAGCAGCCGCACGTCGGCCACACGCTGGTGGCACGTCGATCTATGACGTCTTTGTAATGTTAAAAGTATGTCATCATGTCGTAATTCAGCGTATTCAGGATTTTCTGGAAGTCTTTTTTCATGTTATTTCATATATAAAATGAATTATTTAGCGGTGAGCAAGAAAAGAATCCATTATTCGTGTGAGGATGGGATAGAAAAATCTGTCCATCATGATTACGCTTTGTCATTACTTGGCAAACCTTGTGACGCCAATAGGTAATTCTGGGGACATATTTTTCTATCCAACCCTCACACTCATCATAGATTCTTATATTATTTTTCAGGATGTGAAAATCAAGAATAGAATTCAACCAAGCTGTGATCCTTCAATCAACGATATCATGGCTGGGTGGCATCTTATCATTCTTCAACTAACATAACTGGGCCACAACGGCAAATGGTACATCGATTCCTATCATGAATGTTAGTCACAGCCCAATGGTTACTACAATATTCCATTCCAGCACCATAGAAAATTAAATGAGGAACATGATGGCATTACACATTTCTTCAGTAAATCCTATCGCACTAAACAACGCACACCACAGAAATCTCCCTCACGAATCTGACGTCAGCCAATCACAGTACCCTCGTCTTGGAAAGTAATGTGACATGGTCCACAAACAATACAGATTTCCTGTTGACAACACCGATCCCACCTGCAGATTACGTCACTGGAATAATGTATTTTTCTTTTGTTATGTCAGCTGTCCTTCTCACTCTTGGTCTGTTTAGCAATACCACAACGATAATCGTAATGCGTAAACCTCCATTCAAGTCAACAGCACATAGTGTATACTTGTCAACTCTGGCCTTTTGTGATTCTTTATGCCTGATCTGCCTTTGTTTGACTAAAGGTTCTATTTTGTTTCTATTTGGAATTGACCTGACTGCTGTTA
>CAXHUL010000272.1:0-77109 GCA_964019695.1 Loripinus fragilis
GTTAGACAAGCTGCACAACACGCACAGTCGAGCCAAAGCCTTTGCTGCTAAAATAACATAAGAATCGCATCGGAGGGAGTGTAATTTTCCCTTTAAGAAAAGTCTCCTTGTGATATTTGAAAGCATTATCTCCATATTATGTGACACACCTTGAATATGTAAACGTGCCATTATCATTACGCACGTGCGTATTAAGGGAACTGTGCATATAGAATTCTCCTGATGAGCCGAAACATTTCTGATTACATGCAGGTTACAGCTGCTTAATTTTTCATTCTTCATTTTTGCGAATCGGCATGAATCGCCATCATAACTATTATTCATTTTAAGATATAAATTTAAGTAAGAAAGCAAATAAATAATTAAATTGTACGGACTGACGAACGTACAGACGGACGGATGGTGTGTACAATTGTATTTTCTATCACTTTTAACGTAAGTTTTTGGTGCTCAAAAGAACCGTCTCGTCGTGAAGACTCTTCAAGTTGAGCACCAAAAATGTTGATCTGTGCCTTTTCAATGGTTCGCGAACTGCGCCTAAAGAATTGAACATTTTCTTCCTTCTGATACTGCTGGATGGCAATTTCTAAAGAGGAAAAGTCCTCAAACTTTTTCCCATTTGAGCCATTCTGACAAAGTAAGACTGAACATAATTTTCTTGGAGTTCTATAAATGAGCAGCGAGAATTAGGCGGTAACATCAAATAGTTATTGTTATAGGTATAATTATAGGTCTAGATACTGTTTGTATGGATTGGGCTAATTAAGGACGTTCTTAAGTTCTTCTGATGTCTTTGAGGTTGGACATTAAAACATTCAGCCAATCAGTGTAATTTGTTCTTTTAGGTTTAAAGATGTCTTTGTGGTGCGTTATGCCGACCAATTAATCACAGAATGTTTTTCGCACCTTCGCTAATGACACAAACCAAAAGTGAAAACATAAAAAAAAACATGAATAATAAGTTTTAATTAGATTTAAAAATAATAATAATAATAACAATAATAATAATAATATTAATAAAAATAACAACACAACATAAATCCCGCGCCACTTGTCCCAATTCCGAATTCGTGTTTTCTTTTAATAATTACTATACAGAATTATCCCACATTGCAAATGGCGACTTACTGGATTGGTATTTCATAACACGATAACAAGGTATTTTCTAACACTTATCATCATGATACTTTAGAATTTCTCATTAAGGCCATATGTCTGTACCTGTAGCCTGACATGGTAGAATATGCTAGGGGTACGGGTCCGTACCTCTAGCCTCCCAGGCTAGGGGTACGGATCCATATCCCTAGCCTCCCAGGCTAGGGGTACGGATCTGTACCTCTAGCCACTGCCAATATTTTAACTACATGTTATACGTGCAAAGCAAAGCGGGGCCGAAGGCCCCGCGTGCGAAGCACGCCTATAGATAACACATGAAATGTACAAATTTAATTAACCTTCACTAGGCTAACGAACTTGAAAAACCTGTCCAAAAAATGGCGCCTCCGAACTTTACTTCGCCCCGCACCAAAGCCGAATTTATCATCGGCAAAATTAAGCTGGAAACCAGTTCACAAAATGTCAACATCCGTAAACAAGTTCTCAGCGTTTCGAGAGTGTTTTGTAATTCGTTCATTACTTGTTAAAATCGATATAATATTTTTTTTACAACAACAAATGCAATGCGAAGACAAATGAATGAAAGCCAAAATTTAATGGCACTGTGCATCAAAAAAGAAAGAAAAATATCAAAATAAAATCAAACCGGAAGCGTTCAGCCATTAATCTCTTCTCGTAGGTTTTGCATTGTCGCACCGGAAGCTCGTTAGCACGAACAAACCTGTCGCCTTTCGCTCGGTGCACACTCATTGTCGCAAACAAGCAGCACGCTAGCACGTACTCACCTGTCGCTTTTCGCTCGGTGCACACTGGGATTGAACCGCCATTTTTTATTAAAAATATATTATGCGATTACTGCTTGCATGACTCAGGGCTTTACATTCAGAAAGTATTGACTAAAAGAGAAATGACAAACTGTCAAAAATTTAACTTTTTGCTATTTTTAACAATAAATTCTGTCTCTACAGGAGTGCGAGATTTGAACGGGACTAGCCAAATATCGCTAGTTACCCATGATGCAAAGGGCGAAATGCTGTTGGCTCTGATCTTGGAATCTATCTGAACTTGGAATAATTTCTGATTCCAAGTTGAGACATAAGCATCTCGAGATCAAAGGTGGCATATCCTATGACGCAATAGAGTCTAATATCCAAACAATGGAGACATTTTGTTTAAAATAAACAGCTGATAAATACTGGAAATGGATTGCTTGGCTGGTGCAGACATATTTGCTCGAGTCAAGGTATAGTATGATATATATTGTATGACAGTCAGTAGAAATGGCGGAACAGGAAAGCATCAAATTCCGGTGTCTGACCGGCGGAAAAGCTTTAGCCTAAAGTTTAGGCATATTTCGACCGCCGCCTAATTTCGACCACCTAATTACTTTGTTTCACAAAAATCTTGGCGCACCTCTGGTTTACCGGGCGCAGTTTATGACGTAAGACTAAATCTTAACATTCTGCTTCCTTTTCGTGTAAGGGCAATTCAATCATTTGAAGGCCATGTTGTTACAATCTTTTCGGATTCTAATATGGTAGAAACCCCAATTCAACAAATAGAATAGAATGCGCCCGGTAAACCAGAGACTACCCAAAATCGTAATAGTCTGAATTTATAGCTCTATATTCTATCTATCTAATGTACTTGCTTCGCCCATACTTGCATGAGCATTACACCAGGGAGTGCTAATTTTGATAAAATAAAACAACAACAGCAAATAGCAGAAAAAAACACACAAAAACTTTTGGCTGAATTTTTGTTTAAATGTGGTGTGCCCTAACTCCTCTGTGAACTGGATATTGGCCCTTACTCTTGCGCTCTTGCTCTGATAGATAATACTACAATAACCAAAACAATAGGACTTGAAAGTAACAAACAGTTAGGAACCAGACCAGGCTTGACAGAATATGCCTGGCATTCTGTCAGGCCTGATCTGGACCCAAACTGTTTGAAAACTTTATAGACATAGAAATTTTTTTCTAAAGACACCAGCCGCCGAAGGCGGCTTCGACAACCCCGGAAGGAGGTGGTTGAGGTGTCTTTAAGTTGTAAACACTTGCTGTTTCCGTAGGGCCTGCGGTAGTTTCCACCCCATGTCGAAGAAATACGAAATAAAGCAAACGTCACGGGTCTGCTACTCAACACCGAAGGTGTTTTTTACTCAACACCGAAGGTGTTTTAAACAACTTATTGTAAGAATATGCTTACAGAAATGTCGTTATATTCGAATATATTTATGTACATTTGAAATAGTTGATATTTAAAATTTTTAGTGTAACCGCCCAAGGTTACGGAAACTAATTATTCTACAGGTTCCAAACATTTTTTTTCGCCAGCTTATGGATCCTTGAGGACAGACAAATGCAGGTACCAGCACTAAGGCCTTAGCAACTGTCAAAACCTTCGAAATATCTGAAATTTGCCATTTTGTGGAAAATGTGCAACAGTCGACAGTGATCGATTGCCATTAATAATAGATCAATGGGGACGTTCCCTGATGATGTGATGATGCAGAAGCCTCGAGGCAGAAGCGGGGGATGCGCTTACCAGAACTCGGGGGATCTAAAGTGAAAGTAGACCTCAGGCTCAGTGTAAGTGTTCTCAATTTTCATGGCTTTCTCCTTTCTTTCTCCCTACTTGCAACTTGTGCAACAATTACTTCACAGTACTACACACTGTGCAGAAAAAATTCCAAGCCATGGATGTAAACAAATACATGTACATACAGACTCCCATTGGATTATTGATTTTTTGAAGTTATAGGTACTGTTCAGTCATGCTTTCCAACTGTTTTACTGCCGAGAAGCCAGTTTTCAACCACAGGATGGGATTCCGCTGTAGGTATTTCTTTAACAAATGCCATTATTTAATATAATGACACCTGCTTGATTATTTTCATAATCGTTTAACTATTGATTTGGGCAGAGTCCCGAGAAAATCTGACTTCGTTGCATGCGAACAACAAATGTGCAGACCTGCCTGAGCATTGGCACAGACTGATCAGCGCCTTTGTTATTCCCTCTGAGGAAAGTATAATTGATAAACTTGCACAAAGTACACACAACATTTCAGCATTCTAGCTCATAGTCTCTGTAACTGAGCAGGTTGGTTTGAGTGACATGGTCTGAACCACCGAGACAGGTTTTCTCGTGTTGGGGCCCATTTATCAAAATCATGCTCTCTAAGATCCAGTTTTAACCCCCTCAAATTAACAAAATGTTTTTTTCTAATTTCTAAATCAAAGAACATGTTTGACAAAGAAAGCATTAAAAACGCACATAAAGGTGCTTAAAATTCAAAAAATTCTCTGGGGAGGTCCCTCAAACCACCTAAAGAGAGGGAGTCTTCCCCCGTCTCGTCCTCTCCCCAGCCTTGTACCTTCAGCACTCGATGGTCTCTTCTGCCAGACCACTTTCAAATGCTCTGCAACGGCCCTGGTCTTGCTGCCAAAGCCAATTTGGCTCTTACAGTTACTTTAGGGTTATTCTCCTGCCTAAGGTAGATTTTAAAACAAAATGTAGACAGATCTATAAGTGTTAAAGGCATTTTTCGGCTATAAGTTGAACTTTGCTGTCATCCAGTCATATGAAATATCGTCTGACTGATGCCGTCGTTTCCTCATCAGTGGATTTACCTGTGGTCTGACAAGAGGAGCATAGTCAAAGGACCAACTGTCAGGTGTGAAATTTGCGTAGAAAAGTCACTGCTTGTGCCGAAAACACTGTTTTAATCGAATCAAAAGTAGTATTCACCTTAGAACAAAATATGCTGGAAGAGGCTCCAATGGAGCCCTCAATTACAAACTATAAAACTAGAATAAATAAGGTTTATTTGACAGCTTTTAGCAGTGCGAGAAGCAGTCTCTGGAAGACTGATAAATATCCCATTTTAATGA
Source organism: Loripinus fragilis (assembly GCA_964019695.1). Classification (NCBI taxonomy): domain Eukaryota; kingdom Metazoa; phylum Mollusca; class Bivalvia; order Lucinida; family Lucinidae; genus Loripinus; species Loripinus fragilis. Next base: position 5,015 of record CAXHUL010000272.1, read on the forward strand.
CTTCCAGATGGGGTTCTGTTTACTGACTTTTCATACATTGGCAAACAGTGCAGAACCAGATCAGCTGCTTTCTAATCGCTAGCCCAAAATTTCTGCTGGTAATCTTTGTACACAGTTTTAGACCCAGATTACGCTTCAACTTAACTCCACCTGATCTGGCTCTAAACTGTTCGGTACTCTGGTGGTATTTCTCTAGGAATATATTAAAAGTAGAAGAACATGTAATTTTGAAAATGAAATTCAGCAGACGACAAAATTGTATGCAGAATTACCCTTCAGGCAGAGTTACCCTTATCACATCCAAGTCGTTTGCTTTTAACAATTGCGGAAATAGAACTTTTATGATTAACAGTGTAGACCCAGATCAGACTGCCCATGTAGGGGAACTCTGATCTGGGTCCAGGCTCACTTACCCATGCAATTGGCTTCGAACATCGAACTCATTCACCTGAGAACGCACATGCAAAACAAGCCTCTTGTTTACTCCATTGGCTGTTCGTGTTCAAGCTGGCTGTTCAACTTTTCCATTTTACACTCCGACTAAACGGTTAATACGATTATATTTTAAATATTAAACTGTTTTAATTCCTAAATTTAAAATAATTTCAATATTTCAGATATTTATGATAAAATGTAAATATATAAGCAATAAATTCAAGTTTTGAAATTAGACAATGATCTGCTTATAGACCCCCCCCCCCCACCCCCCAAGGGGGAATTTTGTACACTACCATTTTCTAAAACTATGTTATATAAGAAGCAAAATGACACGTGTTAACCATCTGGCAGTTGGGGCTTAAAAGTGTAACATCCATGCTAACTACGTTACCCTAAAACATCTCTAAATCCTATTGTTCAAATACAAAGCTATACATAATTTTTATTTATCCACATGCTGATTGTCTTAAAAGCACTTAATTAAATGCAACAAATAGCCAGTATGCGTTAAAACAACATATGCATACTATATTGCAGTTATATATGTTACTTTATTTCAAATAAACTACTATTTAGCCCTGTGCAATCACTAGACGATGTGCTGCCAGAATACCTCCTAGGAGGAATTTTGTACACTATGACTTTCTAAAACCACATAATATAAGCCACAAAATAAAGCATGTTAACTCTTTATGGATTGGGATGATACCCTGCAATTGCAGAGTTTACTATTTTACCCTAAATTAATAGGAACTCCTTTAGTGTAAATATCAAAATAATTCCTTATTCTTACAAATCAATATTATCTTGTAATCGAAAGTAAATGACTAGCAGTATAATTTTAACTCATTTAGATACCTTTCATTACTGTTACATACGTTATTTTCTTTTGAATACATTAATTTAAAGCAAAAATAACATTATATGAGTTTGAACTCCTAAGGGGCGTAAATAACTGCCATTTTAGGGTTCAATAATGAAAGAAATAATGAAAAGTGTCTTTTTTTAACATAAAATATAAAACACACATAAAATGATTTTTCAATTAAGAGATTTTTTATCGAATATGTAAACATCACTAAAAGAAATAACTTATTATAATAATCAAATCATGTTTCTTAAATGCTTGAATGCTATCATATATCTCTGACACTTGTATTTGTTAACTTAATTTAATACATGAAATGATCTATGCAAGACATCTTCTAAACTGTCTACAGTTCAGTTTAGACGAAACAGGATTTAAACATGTAGTTGCTTAGTAAGATCTATTAACAAATGTGTGAGCCAACCAAATATATATACAGCTTATCAGCTATTGAATACAACAACTATAATGAAAACAACTAAGAAGGAAAGCTAGCTCACAATTTGTAAAATTTTAAGTCATTTCAGGCATGGTTAACATTGAGAAATGAAAAATTTATATAGGTGTTGTCCCTGGTCCTTTCAATGAAAACTAAAGTTCTTTTTAATCACAACAATTTCCATCTCAAATATGGTACCCAACATGCCTGTTCCTATGGTTATAATACCTATGGTAGTAATCAGCATGTCTAGTTTGAAAGAAAGAAAGAAAATAAATAATCTTGGTAACATGTATAACAAGAATATTGAAGGAGATTATTACACATCTGTTTTGCCCATTTCTACAATTTTGTGAAGCATTTAAACAGCTAGCTAGGGCAGCATTTGTTCAAAATGTTCAATTTAGTCATAAATTTAAAGGAGATAAGTCAATGGTTAGAAAAGATCCCTTGCATTGTTAGTATTGTTATATAGACATAACTAAATGAAAGGACTTCAACAGTTCATTGGGATTTTTTATTTTAATTGTTTCTGTCAATAAGACTTTGCAGTGTAATTTTGTTTTATATTAAATTTGGTACTAAGCATGCCACATGGGAACATGATCATTTTTATAAAGTTGCATCCTATTAATCCTTTGGATATTTCAAATCAAGCTAAACAGATTATAACTAGTAACACAGAATAAATCAGCCAGCACATTTTAATTTGGTACTAGTACTCATTGCAGTGTCAAGAAATGAGGGCTCAGGCATGCCTTGTAAATATGCAGACTCACCAGAGCCTTTGCTGTCTGCATCCACAAAGTATGGATATATAGATTTAGACTCAGACCAGAATTAATATGGCAAGCTCAACTGCATCAGCATGAGCAATCAATGGATCTGATATGTGATAAGTACCAAAATTTCGCGTGCTGGTCAAATCCTCATTTGAGGGCTTTATAAATTACAATAAATGAGATCAACAATTATGTTTTCATCTAAAGGCAATACTGTCAAAACAAATCTAATATAAGGTTTCAATATTTGGTATACTATATCATACACACATGTAACATAAATGACAATGGAGTCTTTAAAGTCACACTGCTGTCAATATCTGAACTTTATGTTATCCTTTTCAAAATGAAAGAAATATGATTTGTTTTGGAGATGATTAAATTAAAAGACCCATTGTTATTAGAAATGCATAGATATTTACCACCAAAATCATGTACATGTATACTTGGTTACATTGCATGTATGTCTATCATCGATAACAATGTTTATATGGAGTAGAGTGTTCTCTCAATACTTTTTGTCAGAACTGTTGACTTTTTGGAAGCTTTTAGAAACACCCTGGTGTGTTTGCAACTCATTCGTATTGTTAATATCCATATAACGCTTTGCTATAATTTGGTCATGCCACATTCTGTATAGTGGAAATTAGCATCAGTTATTTTAGCATTAATTGCTAAAACTACCAATATATGTAAGTAAGATTTCATGACTGCACTTTTTACTTTAAATATTTTACTTTTCCATCCAGCATTCTAAAAGAACATTGTAAAATCTTTTTTTTAAATCAACTTGAATTTCCAATTAGGTAAGGCCTTATTCTGGCAAATAAAGTCCTATAAATCTTAATTGGTATCGTTAGTAACACTTGACTTGGCTTTGGCTGTTTGTCGGGCCCACTGGGGTTTACCTGTTGGATTTCTTTTGCTCCGGTATTCAGTTTAATTTACTGTTGAGTCCTTATCCTTGCTTTATCTCCTTGTTATATCTTGATTTATATGTTTTAGGAGATGATGCATTGATAAGTTAGGGGTCTTTCATGCAAACCAAATATCTATGTGTCTTGATCCACATCTGAATTAAGGGTGAGGTTGGCGCCGTTAAACCGGTTTAAGCCCTCCAGTAAAATATTTTACTGACCGTTCCAAGGCGGTACTTCTTTTGTGGATCTTTTATGTTTTTGTTCTGTCTTGTGTTTGCTATGTTTTGTGCACGTCTGTTTATATGTGCTTTGTGGTCACCTGCTGGGAAAGGGCTGACCTCTTGGCTCTCGTTTGTGGTGTCTTCTGTGAGTTTGTCACTTTCCCATTGGTATCCTGGGTCAGGTGTGGTACTTGATTGTATCGATTCCTGATCTTTGCACCATTACTTACTTTTGTTGTCTTGGATAAGATGATATCACTTGTGATTATTGTCATGTCAACTCCACCATTATCACTTATTTTTCCCATTTCCCAGAAATATTTGTTCTAAATAAACCATTTACTTATAAAATTTACATTGCTTAAGTAAATGATCAGAAGAACTATGTTGATTTAATTATCAGTTTCATTCATTAAACAATGAAAGCTATGCTGAAGATAAACTAAAGCCTATTTAAAAACCAAAAGTAAAGTAATGTATCAACATATGTATACGCAAATACTACAATGTCAGTATACCATTTGATTTGGAGACTGTCTCTTCGAACAGTATGTGATTACAGACACTTACAATGCATAGTATCTATGTTACATATATCAATTTTTGCTCTACCAACTTACAAATACTCGATACTATCTGGGTTGTTATAGCACAAATGTTTGTATGCTACAACCTACCATACAACATTTTTGTTATTGTAGATGAACCAAAATATACAAGGAATGTGTGTATTGTGTTACTGACTGTGTTTGTATAATTTGAGCAGCAGTTAACTGGGTACGCTACAATTATTTTGGTTGCTGTTAAATAAGTGAATAGATTAAACTTAGTGTTCTTCAGATAAGTAATACAAAAATCTAAATCCACCATACTGTGATACATAAACATTTCAGACTCAATTTTATATTGTCTTTCACAGCATTTTAGACATACATAGTACCTTAAGACATATTTTATAAGGTAATATATGTTACTTTAACAATTTTGACAGAACATGGGAACTTATCCTTATTCAGCTGGTACTTCAGAGCAGAATTGTCTTTTTTAAATGAGGTTTAAAACCTATAACTTTGGCCAAATTGACATTTGTTTTGTTTTTAAAAAAGTTCTAAAATAAACTATTTCACAAAAATAAATATGCTTTGACAATTTGACATAGTCTCTTAATAAGAACTGATGAGTTCTATTGTGGACAAACTAGTATCTTTATGTCTATTTAACACAAAAATCAGTTCTGAAAATGATATGAAATACCCTTTGATGTAGCATTTAGGGAATTAAGCAATATATAGAAAGCCTTAAAGTTTCTAACATACGTTACATATTGCCAAACAACAACAAAAACTGATACTTTACGCCAGAAACAAGGTTTAATATTCTCTTTTACTCTTGTTTATCAATATAATGTTCATATATGGTGTTTAAAGGCTTACAGATAGGATTACATGCTCTGTTTTTAAATGAAAAGGTTCTTACAGTACATAACGTTTTCTTGGGGGTTTACATAATCAAAAGCTTATACTTCCTGAAGTTTTTGTGATAAAAGCAAGCTGTTTAAAGTTTTGAAATGGTCAGTTATTTGTCATTTAGAGACATGTTATTTTAATCTAAAATATGTATTGAAAAGTATATAAAAAGAAATTATATAACAAAATATCGTTGAATTTATAGGGTGTAGCTGAAAATGCAACGTAGATGACACCACAATGGGCCTAAATTACTCTAACAAACATCACTATCTGCAGGAAATTAACTGTTCTTACATATTACATGACTGTTTAGCCAATTTGAATAGTACAAATACCACTTTAATAGCCTTAATTTTATATTTTTGTGTTTTTTTTTTTCAAAAAAATGAGGGGTAATGTATTTAACATGCTGTAGCACCCAAACGCCCCAACCGCCAGATGGCCAACATGTTGTAAAAAGCTTGTTGGATGTTATACTTTAAGAAAAACATAGTCTACAAAGTTCCCCCCTGGGGGGGGGGGGGGGGTAAAACCCTTAGTAGCTCATGGCATAAATGTTCATGGAATCATGAGCACGGAAGCCTTCTATTTACATTTACTTTGCAAGAGACCCAAGTACAGTATTCATGATTTTATGAACATTCCAAAAATTAGATTTATTTCTTAAACCATTAGCTCACACATGATCCTTTGGCTGAGGTGCCTTCCCCTCAGGTGAGCGGAAACTGAATGATGATAGGGGTTGCTGAAAATCAAGATCATAATTAATTAACCCATAACTTAATTTGTTTGACATGTGGTTTTATGTCCCAGTCAACATCTATGGCCATGTTGAAACGGCCAGCAAACATAACTGAATGTGCTTGACAGTGCAGGAACAGTCTGATCTAGTTAAACACTTCGACAAAGAAGCTTCTAAAACATATCAGCAGATGACAAAAGCAGACAACTTTTGCTGTGGTTTAAAATAGTTTATTTGAATATAACGTGTTTAACTCTCTGTCTACTACTAGTGTCGTCTGCTTTTAACTTTTGCGAAACATCTTGTCCCAGATCAGACCTGACAAAATGTTGGGTTTGATCTGTATCCAAACTGTTTGTCACTCTGATGGTTTTCCTGATGGAACTTTTTGAAGAAGAAAATGCAGACTACAAATAGCAGCAAAATAACCCAGAAGACAAGGAGTTGAAACAGTTTGAATCATAGGAGAGAAAGAAAAAAATAGCTTTTTTCTTCTTCATTTTTGTCCTGTCATACAGATTTCCGTAGATGAATTAACTAAGTTTTGTCTTGAAACACATCTGGTTGCCAGCACTCAAATGTAAACAAACCCTGCAGAATTGCTGTTATAATGACCTGCTAAACCTTGGGGTTAATGATGCATGTGGCAGAATCACAGCTTCTTATCAGATAACTAGAAATTTCTGAAATGGGATTTTTGTTCAAAATGCGTAGAGGTGTATTGGTAAACTGTTAACCCGCAATTGATATGCTATTTACTGCACTGTCACAGTCAGATATTTTGTGTGCATTGCGGGAACTATAGTCCTGCCGCAATAATAAGAAACGCGAAAATCTGGAATATTATTTTATTACTTGCATTTTTCCGACAATTTAGCTCAAATCAGGATTTAGATTATCCTGCAGTGTCAGAAGAACATTGTTTGAAGAATCTACTACCACTGACCTGACCCCTAATCTCTTGGGAATTTCGACATTTTTAGGCTTTCTGAAAAGCGGGGGAATTTAAACGGTGTAACAGCCATGTGGCAGCCTGTATATTTGTACTTCAATTTCTACAGTTAACTGTCAAAAGCATCAAACTTTTTTCCTTTTATCTTTCTTTTACTACTGGCAGGATCACACTTTTTAAAGCGTGTTTGCTTTGTACAAGTCAGTTTTATTTTTTCAGCATGATAGTATCGATTCAATCAATGTAGATCCAGATCCAATTAATCCAATACGATCAGTTTGATCCGGTTAAATACTGTTTCCTATGTTTGTAAGGACATTTTCTACTAAAACACCGTGATGTGGTTATTATGGACAGTTTGTCAAAACAACTTTCACAGCGGTAAATGGCCTTCACATTATGAACATATGTAATTTTTATAGTCGAACATTCAAACATTAGCGGTAATACCAGGCACTATTTTGTGTCAAAATTCTGCCTGAAATTATTCACGATTATTGATTGCTCAAGGTCATATAAATTGGAAACGTACATCCAAAGTGATTTATTCGCAATTCTTATTTATGCAGCAGTACCTTATATGTACGATACTCTTTATGCTATACTGAACAAAAGTAAAAACGCTACACTACAATATTCGATATTTTGTGAAAAAGTATTTGACGAAAAGTATTTACTAAAGCTTAATAATGTTTTCCAGACCTCCAGCAAATGATTCGTCGAATTTCCACCAATTTGTCTCTTTTGAAGTCCGAGTTATGTTCCTTTTTGTGTTTAACCATTCCAAGGCGGTACTTCTTTTGTGGATCATTTGTGTTATTTTTGTTTTGTGTTTGTCATGCTTTCACATCTGTTCATTGCTGCCTTGTGGTCACCTGCCGGGAAAGGGCTGGCCTCTTGGCTCTTGTTTGTGATGTTTATCGTGTTTTTGTCACTTTCCCATGTGGTATCCTGGGTCAGGTGTGTAACTTGATTGTATTGTTTCCTGATCTTTGCCATCTTGCTTACTTTATTTACTGAATTATGCAATTGCGCATGGGCAAAAAACATTGTTATGTTTATCAGAATTTATCATACTTATGCTTCAGTAAAACACAAGAAAGCTGACTTATCACTTGAAAGAAGCGCAGAAATCAATTTCGAATTTATCAAATTTGTAAAAAAAATATAAATCGTCTCCCTTTGACGAAAGATGGGGAATATTAAATGTTTGGTAAATGCTGCAGTAAAACACAAGAAAGCTGACTTATCACTTGAAAGAAGCGCAGAAATCAATTTAAAATTTATCAAATTTGTAAAAAAAATATAAATCGTCTCCCTTTGACGAAAGATGGGGAATATTAAATGTTTGGTAATCTTCGATTTATCACGATTTTCAATAAATTTCTTTTGCCAGATCAGATAGACCTATCAGCATATTGTTCCTACCATTTCTCGACCAGTAATGTTCTCAGACTAAGATGCAACAACACGTTGATTTTCCAATAGAGATTTCAGGGATAAAATTTAAAGCTTGGCCAATTTGATGAAAATCCTGTTTTCTAAGGTTGCTTTTCTAAACGATCAAAAGATGTTTTTGATAAATCTTTCACACATTTCTGGTTGTTACAAGTCTAGACTACCATTTCTTTCAGTCGGATTTGGTTGGCAGTGGATTTCTGAAGGCCTAAGCTACATTGTATGTGAGCTTTCCGTTCAAATTTGTAAGCTGAAAAAATGAACCCCTGTCACATTTAAATGACTCGTGTGTTGCTTTACTGGCGTGCATCATTTTGCATATAAATGGCAAACAATTCAGGTGTAGCGTTTTCGCTTTTGTTCAGTATATAATCGAGTGATTTAGTCAACCGTTGCATATTATTAATAAACTAGGTCACTTTATGTCCATTCTACCAACAGTAATACTCACCTGTTGAAAAGAACCAAATATATGCCAAAATTCCATCTAATTACAGAAAAACACAGCAAAAACATCAGGTTGAAAATTTTGCCAAAAAATACTGCAGCTTTTTATACACGCATATTGAAAAGTTCAAGAGAAAATAACGTGAAAAGATGCTCTTAAAGTTGATTTTTCGCGTTTCTTATTAATGCGGCAGTACTATAGCACTAGTGTTAGTTTGCAACTAGGATCTGATTTCAAAAGAAGAATCTATTTTGTTTTCCACGGTTTCTAAAAAAAGTGTACTCGCTGGCATTTCAATTAGTTTTACATCTGATTTGTAGGTACTGCCTTCTGGGCAATGCAAATATAGTCCGTCCTGATACCGGCATTGAAATACTGCGGTGGTGCGAAACCTCGGTTAAAACGGCCCACTTTGCAATCAAAGAAAAGCTCAAAGAGAGTGCTGTTATAAAGAAAGATGGCAAAAACACGGCCTCCAATCTCTGCCTCCTTCTCCAAAAAGAGCAGAACGTAAAGGGAGGCGTAGGCCCTTCCGGGAAGCAGGCAGTGGGCATAAACAATGGAACACGGTAAGTTGTGTTGACACATTTTCAATCATAAGTAAATTTTCAGCGCAAAACTCGAAAATCTAAGAATGCTATGCTTCGGGCAATTGTTCAAGCTATCCGTAGAGCATGCTGTTTGCACATTTGAACTTAGTTTGTAAGCGTGAGAGCTTTTCTCCCGTTGCACAGTTGTCCAAGAAACGGTGGTTCCCGCATGGTTTTGCCTTCTAACCAAACAAATAGTAGCGTTTGGACCCTTATTCATACTACCGAGGCCCCTCAACACCCATGTTGTCCCAAATGCAATTTTTCGAGATATTTCAATGATAATTGAGTGATTTAGAGCCAAATTTCTTTAGGAGCAGGAGGCGAAGGGCAGGAGAAGGAGGCTGGGAGAGGAGGAGCAGGCGGCGATGATATCAAAATTTGCATTGATTTTGCTTATTTTTAATAATATACTTATCCAATCTATACCAAACTTGCATGTATGATACGAATGATTAAACGCTATTGTTAACTGAATTATTCTGATCACAAACATTGCTATATATACCTCTCTTATAATATATATACCTCTAGCAAGCTCATGACGTTCTGGGTTAAACAAACAACACAATGGAAGAATAAGCGTAATCATTCGTATCATACATGCAAGTTTGATATAGATTGGATAGGTATACATTTGTATTATTAAAAATAAGCAAAATCAATGCAAATTTTGATATCATCGCCGCCTGCTCCTCCTCTCCCAGCCTCCTTCTCCTGCCCTTCGCCTCCTTCTCCTAAAGAAATTTGGCTCTAAATCACTCAATTATCATTGAAATATCTCGAAAAATTGCATTTGGGACAACATTGGTGTGGAGGGGCCTCGGTAGTACGAATACGGGTCCAAACGCTACTATTTGTTTGGTTAGAAGGCAAAACCATGCGGGAACCATCGTTTCTTGGACAACTGTGCAACGGGAGAAAAGCTCTCACGCTTACAAACTAAGTTCAAATGTGCAAACATCATGCTCTACGGATAGCTTGAACAATTGCCCGAAGCATAGCATTCTTAGATTTTCGAGTTTTGCGCTGAAAATTTACTTATGATTGAAAATGTGTCAACACAACTTACCGTGTTCCATTGTTTATGCCCACTGCCTGCTTCCCGGAAGGGCCTTCGCCTCCCTTTACGTTCTGCTCTTTTTGGAGAAGGAGGCAGAGATTGGAGGCCGTGAAAAAGCAGATGACAACACCAGGGGTGAGAGACCTCTGTGTGAAGATTGGAAACCTGGCAGATCACGGCTGGTTTTGTTGTACAGTTGAAGAGCATGGAATCTGTTTTGTTTGATTTGATTCTTTATGTCCCATCAACAATCTTTCAGTTAAACAGGGACGGGTCTTTCTGGGTTGAACCAGTACTAAGCTAGCATAAATGTGTCTTGCTCAAGGACCACAACGCAGTGACGCCGGTGAGGCTCGAACCCGCGGCCCCTCAGTCATGAGTCAAGCACTCTACCACTGAGCCACTGCGCTCCCATGGAATCTGTACCAAATTGCAGTCTGTAATCAGTCCATTCAAAGCCTCTATTGTCTAGAATTAACTTTTTAGCTCACCTGAGCCGAAGGCTCCGAGGTGAGCTATTAGTATACCAGTGACTCCGGCGTCCGTCGTCCGTCGTCCGTCCGTCAACATTTTCAAACATCTTCTCCTCTGAAACCACTGGGCCAATTGAACTCAAATTTCATATGGAGACTCCTTAGGATGGGGGAACGAAAGTTTGTTCAAATGTTCCTGGTCACATGACCAAGATGGCCGCTATGCCCATATATGGTAAAAACCCTTTAAAAATCTTCTTCTCCAGAACCAGAAAGCCGATGACCTTGGGACTTGGTATGTAGCATCAGGGATGTGGGGCCTACCAAGTTTGTTCAAACAATGATTCTAGGTTGACCTTGACCTACTTAACGTCAAGGTCAAATTTGCTTCCTAATAGATTTAAATGGGAATTTTTTTGAAAAGTTGATTTTTTGAATACTGTTTAAGCCAAAGTGATTATTCTTGCTTGATATGTTGAAACTAATGAGACAATGGCTATAAATAAGTTTCAAAGGTCAAGGTTGACCTTTGCCCTTTCAGCCAAGGTCGCTGATATTGTGGTCCCATCAATATATTAAAACATAGTTTCCTCACAAACCATTGGCCCAATTGAGCTCAAACTTCATATGAAGACTCCTTATGATAAGTCAGCCAAAATTTTTACAAAATATTTTGGTCACATGGCAAAGATGGCCGCCACGCCCATATATGGTAAAAACCTTTTAAAAATCTTCTTCTCCAGAACCAGAAGGCCAGTGACCTTGAGACTTGATATGTAGTATTGGGGATGTGGGGCCTACCAAGTTTGTTCAAATGATGATCCTAGGATGACCTTGACCTACTTAACGTCAAGGTCAAGTTTGCTTCCTAATGCATTTGAATGGAAAATTGAATTGAAAAGTTGATTTTTTGAATACTGTGGAAGCCAAAGTCATTATTCTCACTTGATATGTTCACTCTAGTGGCTATAAATAAGTTTCAAAGGTCAAGGTTGATCTTTGACCTTTCAGCAAAGGTGGCTTATATTGGAGTCCCATCAACATATTAAAACATAGTTTTCTCAGACAATTCTCGGCCAATTGAAACCAAATTTCATATGGCAACTCCTTATGATTGGTTAGCCAAAACTTATACAAATTGTTATGGTCACATGACTAACATGGCCACCATGCCCATATATGGTAAAAACTCTTTAAATCTCTTCTTCTCTGGAACCAAAAGGCCATTGGCTTTGGGACTTGGTATGTAGGATTGGGGATGTGGGCCCTACCAGGTTAGCACAAATGATGAATCTAGGTTGACCTTGACTTACTTGATGGCAAGGTCAAATTTGATTCCTTATGCATTTATATGGAGAAAATCTTAAAATGTTCATTTTCTATAACTGAGCCGAATTCATTAAAGTTAAACCTATTGAGACAATGGTTAATTAAGTACAAGCTGACCTGTGACCTTTTATCCAAGGCCACTCATTTGGACTGCCACATACCTATCTAAACATCTTTTTCTCAGAAATCACTGGGCTGTTTGATGGATTATTCATTAGATTGTTTAGGTCACTTGACCAAAATGTATATGGTAAAAACAAAATTTGTTCCATTATAAGCTGTAGTTAACCTTGACCTATTTTAACATTATTAAGAAGATCAGGTGAGCGCCTCAGGACCTTCAGGTCCTCTAGTTACTTCCAGGGATATTGAAAATTTAGCAAAATTAATTATGGGGATATTTGCCGATTTATAAGGAATATTTGCCTGTTTACTTCAAGGGATATGGGATATTTGGTACCCCCCTATATAAGCCTCATTGGCTTACATAGTGAAAAACATGAAAAATCTTCTGATCTGAAACCATATGATCTAGAGTCTTGATAATTGGTATGTAGCATCACCTAGTGGACCTCTTCCAAGTTTGTTCAAATTATTCCACTGGGGCCAAAAATGGCCCCTCACCAGGGGCCACATGCTTTACAGTGGCTTACATAGTGAAAACATGTCTGAAACCATTAGACCTAGAGTCTTGATAATTGGTATGTATGGCATCACCTAATGGACCTCTACCAAGTTTGTTCAAATTATGCCCCTGGGGCCAAAAGTGGCCTGGCCCCAGGTTTCACCAGGGACATGGCCACAGCGCCCTAGATAAGCTTTTGGGTCAATTGGGTATTTACGCAACCTGGTTATCCTCAATTGCGTACTTGCAAAAACAATTGCGTATTTTCATATTTTTTTTACGTCACATTTTTTTTCTGTGATTACACTTTTTCTTATTGCATGAAGCCATCAGGAATGTGCTTGCATATTAATTCACTCCCATCGTCTGCCTTTCTAAAGTATCAAACTCACGGGTTTTATTGTACCTGAAGCAAATCTCATCCCCTTGTTGACATTCGAGTGTGTAAACTTTGCAAAGTTTCACTTTCATCTTTGTGTTTTTCCGCGAAATACTGGACTGGGCACCGATATTTTCATAAAACTGGAGTATATTGCGCACTCGCTAGTAAAAAATAAAATCAATACCCGACTGGCATTTGTTTATTAGCCGAATGGAAACGAAATGGACCGAATGATACGTAATGACATCGCATGTAATTGCATACCGATCGTTAGAATTGCTTTTCAGTACGCACACATTTAATTTTAATTGCTTTTTTGATGATTTTAATTGTGTATTTACGCAAATACGCTGCTTATCTAGGGTGCTGTGGCCAGCTTTCAACAGATACAACTCAGGTGAGTGTTTTAGGGCCACTTGGCCTTCTTGTTTAATTGATCGTCAATCACTTATTGTAAACTGAAAATGTTTAAGATTAAAGTTAATTGATAAATTTAGCTAACTACTAGAGTTTAACATTGCAAAAAAAATATTGCACTTGAGGTTCTGTCAGTGCATTTTTGAGGATGACACTGTTCAAAGTGATTGTCCTGTCCAGATTTTTAGGAAAATGATGAAATATTTAAAGATTACCTTAGTAGTTTTGCTATTTTTCTGGAGATATTAAAGAAAAAAAGAAAAAAAAAAGATATTAAAGAAAAAAAGAAAAAAAAGCTCTAAAAAAAAAAAAAAAAAAAGCTCTGAAAATGGCCAGTCAACTGGTCATTTTCAGAGCTTTTTTATTTTATTTTTTTCGTCCCCCTGACCCTAGATCTGAAAAAATGTTCCCGTAAATCAACTAATAAAAAAAATCTGGCCTAACAAGGGTTTGAAATCCTAGACAAACAGTGCATAACAGGATCAGAAAAAAAAAAGCTCTGAAAATGGCCAGTCAACTGGTCATTTTCAGAGCTTTTTAGCTCACCTGAGCCGGAGGCTCATGGGTGAGCTAATAGTATACCAGTCACTCCGGCGTCCGTCCGTCGTCTGTCGTCTGTCCGTCAACATTTTCAAACATCTTCTCCTCTGAAACCACTGGGCGAATTGAACTCAAATTTCATATGGAGACTCCTTAGGATGGGGGAACGAAAGTTTGTTCAAATGGTCCTGGTCACATGACCAAGATGGCCGCCATGCCCATATATGGTAAAAACCCTTTAAAAATCTTCTTCTCCAGAACCAGAAGGCCGATGACCTTGGGACTTGGTATGTAGCATTGGGGTAGTGGGGCCTACCAAGTTTGTTCAAATGATGATCCTAGGTTGACCTTGACCTACTTAACGTCAAGGTCAAATTTGCTTTCTAATGCATTTAAATGGGAAATTTTTTGAAAAGTTGATTTTTTTGAAAACTGTTGAAGCCTTAGTCATTATTCTCACTTGATATGTTTAACCTAATGAGACAATGGCTATAAATAAGTTTCAAAGGTCAAGGTTGACCTCTGACCTTTCAGCTAAGTCACTCATATTGGAGTCCCATCAATATATTAAAACATAGATTTCTCACAAACCATTGGCCCAATTGAGCTCGAATTTCATGTGAAGACTCCTTATCATAAGTTAGCCAAAATTTGTACAAAATATTTTGGTCACATGACCAAGATGGCCTCCATGCCCATATATGGTAAAAACCCTTTAAAAATCTTCTTCTCCAGAACCAGTAAGCTGGTGACCTTGGGACTTGGTATGTAGCATTAGGGATGTTGGGCCTATCAAGTTTGTTCAAATGATGATCCTAGGTTGACCTTGACCTACTTAACGTCAAGGTCAAATTTGCTTCCTAATGCATTTAAATGGGATTTTTTTTTGAAAAGTTGATTTTTTGAATGCTATTGAAGCCAAAGTCATTATTCTCACTCGATATGTTAAACCTAATGAGACAATGGCTATAGATAAGTTTCAAAAGTCAAGGTTGACCTTTAACTTTTCAGCCAAGGTGGCTCATATTGGAGTCCTATCAACACATTAAAACATAGTTTCCTCAGAAACCACGAGGCCAATTGAACTCAAATTTCATATGAAGACTCCTTATGATAGGTTAGCCAAAGTTATACCAGTTGTACTGGTCACATGACCAAGATGGCCACCACGCCCATATATGGTAAAACCCTTTAAATATCTTCTTCTCTGGAACCAAAAGGCCAATGGCCTTGGTACTTGGTATGTAGCATTGGGGATGAGGGCCCTACCAGATTTGCACAAATGATGAATCTAGGTTGACCTTGACCTACTTTATGGCAAGAACAAATTTGATTCCTAATGTGTTTATATTTCTATACATGTAACTGTTTAAGCCAAAATCATAATGCTTGCCAGAAATGTTTAACCTAATGAGACAATGGTTTTATATAAGTACCAAATGTCAAGCTGACATGTGATCTTTTATCCAAGGCCACTCATTTGGACTGCCATATATCTATCTAAACATCTTTTTCTCAGAAATTGCTGGGCTGTGTGATGGAGTATTCATAAGATTGTGTAGGTCACTTGACCAAAATGGCTGCAACACTCATATATGGTAAAACAAAATGTGTTTCATTATAAGTTGTAGTGACCTATTTTAACATTATTAAGGAGATCAGGTGAGCGCCTCAGGACCTTCAGGTCCTCTAGTTTTTTTTAAAAATCTTTCAGAAACCATGGCAGAATGTCAAAAGTTATGATTTGGAATTTGGATCCATATCAGGACCGGCATTCTGTAGGTCCTGATCTGAGTCCGGTTATCAGCAGATGACAAAAGTCACTGCTAGCAGGAAAGGGTCAATATATATTTTTTGTGGTGTTAGTGCTCTGTCGGTTTTATCGATGGAAATATATGTAGGTGAGCAGGCAATTTAATGATAGTGTAATGTAGAGCTGCAACAATTCACTGAAAGTGTATTGTATCAAGATACTTTTTCTGACGATACACGTATCATATCATGAGGTCATTTCATGATACATAAACGATACAGCATTTCGTATTATATATTACATGCAGATTAAGAAATGAATTTAAAATATATGTTTTTGTTCAAAAGGAATGTTTTTCCTTCTTAATTTTTTCTGCTTAAATTAGTATACCCTTTTCCATGATAAACTTTTGATCTATCCTTCCAGCTAATCTTAATATACATGGTTTTCAGCTCTGCTTTTACATACATGCTAATAATTGGAATATTTTAAATAGATTTGATAAAAACTGGAAAAGAGTGTAGTACATAAAACATCCAGTATGACACAGATTAATTCATGTATTTGGGTATTTCTCCTAATCTCATAGATCTATGTTATTTCTAAGGTTCTCAAGTTGTCAAAAATGTATCTCGACACATATCGTATCGTGAGGCAAATATTCTGATACATATTGTATTGTGAGGTAACTGTATTGTTGCAGCCTTACACATACCATGAGTCCAGTCCAGTCCCCAACATTGCACAGCCCCTAACATTGCACACTAGACAAAATGCGGACTCAGTGAATTATTATCACTTTTTTGGGTAGATAAATGATCCTCATGTCAACCTCAGTCATTGAAGTCAATAATTGTATAATATTATACCGTGTATTTATACCCCAGAACTTTAAAAAGTGTGGGCTATTATGTTATGCCCTCCGTTCAAAAAATTACGTTAAGTGCCCGTCCGTGGGCACAAATGTCCGTCCATAGTCACCACTTTGTTTCCGCTCTCTATCTTGAGCATTTTTTGACGGATTTTCTTCAAACTTTGTATTAGAGTTGATATTGGGCAAAAGTGGTTTGGGATTGTAGATGGGTAAATTTTGTCAAGTAAACTCAGAGTTATTGCCCTTGATTTGTGTTGAAAATTGGTTTCAGTGCACCATATTGAGCAATTTACGTCCTTTTTTCTTCAAACTTTGTACATGTATATGAGTTGATATTGGGGAGGAGTGGTTTGGGATCATAGATGGGCAAATTTTGTCAAATAAGCACAGAGTAATTGCCCTTTATTTACAAAATGTATGTGGAAAATTGGTTTCCGTGATCAATCCTGAGCATTATTGATCAATTTTCTTCAAACTTTGCATGAGAGTTGTTATTGGGAAGGAGCATGTTGTTTAATTTAATCAAATTACTACAGACTTATGACCCTTGATTTGAAAATATGATGAAATTTTGTATAAAAATTAGATCTAGGTTAGAACAAATGCATTTAAATTTTCATACATCTTTATTTGAGTTATGGCCTTCGATATATGGATTAATTTGTCTTTGTATTGAAAATATTTCGAGGCAGGGTATGATGCATGCCTACAGCTGCTCTTTTATTTTTTCCTAACTGTGTATAAAATGACATGTATGCAAAATTCCAATTCTCGGGGTTTGCATGGTCATGTTCCCAAGATGCGGAGATAAAAAAAAAACACCTGACCCCCCCCCCCCCCCAAAAAAAAGCAAAATTCCAATTCTCGGGGTTTGCATGGTCATGTTCCCAAGATGCGGAGATAAAAAAACACCTGACCCCCCCCCCCCCCCCCCCCCCCCCAAAAAAAAAATGTTTATTAAGACGTGAGTATTATTTCAATGGAGAAAGGATATTGTGTGAGTACATAGGAGATTGTTTCAACGGATGATTATTTCAAGGAGGATGGGTACCGTACATAGAATAATTAGATGATTTTATGGAGGCTTATTTCAAGGAGGATGGATACCGTACATATAATTAGATGATTTCATGGAGGCTTATTTCAAGGAGGCTGGATACTGTTGATTACTCAGAAGATATACTCATTTAGAATATTTCATTTTCATTGGAGTATAATTAGAGGAAGAATATGTTGTGAATACATAGGTGATTGTTTCAATGGTAGATTATTTCAAGGAGGATAGATATGTATACATTTGGGATATTTTAATGGATAATTATTTCCAGGAAGTAATGGTGGATGGATCAAAAGAGTGTTATTTCATGGAGAAAGGATATTAAGTGAGTACATATGAGAATATTTCAATGAATGATTATTTCAAGGAGGATGGACATTTTTTATTACATAGAAATTATACTTATTAAGAGTATTTCAATGGAGCATTATTTGAAGGAGTAATGGGGGATGAATCATTGTGTTAGTACATAAAAGATCATTTCAAGGAGGATGGATATTATTTTTTGATACATGTACATGTACCTTGGAGAATAATAACAAGGAGTAATGGTGGACCAGGATCATTTGAGTATTATTTCAATGGAGGAAAGATATTGTGTGTGTACATGTACATAGGAGATTATTTCTATCGGTGATTATTTCAAGGAGTATGGACATTGTTTGATTACATAGAATATACTCATTTGGAATATTTCAGTGGAGTATTATTTCTTTCTTTCTCTATATACTGCCAGACCCTCTTGCGAGTATTATCGGCAGGTGTACTTTGTACACTCGGGTTGCAGGATGAAAGCCTACAAGTAACCATATCTAAATTACTGTACGGTTCTTTAACCTGCACAGGGAGTGACTTTCCCTGCACAGGGGACATCCAGTTAACGTCCTGATCCGAAGGACGATGCACTTATCTAGCCTCATCCCTGCAAATGACACTAGAGAAAGCGTGTTTGGAGTAATGGAGGATTGATTGATAGAGGATTATTTCAATGGAGGTAGGATAATGTGTGAGTACATAGAATATTTCAATGGAGGATTATTTCAAGGAGGATGGATATTATTTGATTACATGGAAAATATACTTTAATTTAGAATATTTCAATGGAGTATTAATATAATTTATTTCAAGAAGTAATAGAGTATGGTTCGATAGAGTATTATTTCAATGGAGGAAGAATATTGTGTTAGTACAAAGGAGATTATTTCATTTTGTTGATTATTTCAAATGAAAATATATGGGGTCCTCATTTGAAATAATTTTTCGATGGATATGCTCATGCATTTGGGCTTATAGAAAAATGAAATGGAAAATATACTCATTTAGGCTTATTTCGATGTGGAGGATAGATATTGTGTGATTACATAGTGGTGGATTATTTCAAAGAATAATGGAGGATGAATCAATAGCGTATTATTTCAATGGAGGAAGAATATTGTTTGAGTACATAGATTATTTTGATGGAGGATTATTTCAAGTATGATAGATATTATTTGATTACAAAAAAAAAATACATTTGGAATATTATTGATGATTTCAAAAGTATAGCTAACAGTAGCATAAGTAAAGTAGGGTTTTGTATCAGAAATGAGATTTGAATAAGCTTAATTTCTGAAAATAGTGTCATAGGCCTATTCTATGTCACTTATCGAGAAGAGGAGATCTAGCAAGTTATCATTTCAGACTTATAGGTTGGGACCAGTTATTATTGATATTGAGTTCTTTCGTATAAGCTGCTGAGATAACTGCAATATCGCCAGTTTTGTATCACCAATCAAAGTAATAAGAAATTGACAATAAACTTAGATAAATGAGATTATGATAAGCTGATATCTGACAATAGTGTCATGGGACTATTCTAGAAATTTATAGTTTCAGACTTATACGTTGGGACCAGTTATTATTGATATAGAGTTCTTTCGTATAGGCTGCTGAGATATTTGCAATATCATCACTTACTTAGCAATGGAAGTACATGTAATTAGAAATTAACAATATAAGTAGAAAGTGTTGGTCTCTTTTTATAAGTTGGAAGAATGATTATCATCACCAAAGGTGTGCACCTTCCATCTCGGTCGGCCCTCAACCTGCTTTTTGAGTTTTTACAGAATATTAGGGATGATTTATATGTCTGCTGCCTATAATGTAACTAACAAAGTGGTCCATAAGTAGCTGCCCAGCCTCTTTCCGGAAATCGAAATAAAAGAGAAGCAGATTGATGGACACTTACAGTTCTCTATGTGCATTTAAAAACATTATCAAGGTATATTATGTATGTATATATATATATAGGTTTAGATATACACAATATTTGAGAGTAAAATTAATTGTAAACATTTTCATACCCATCAGTTCCAACATATATTTTGGGTGCTCAAAGATGTGAGAGATGATATAAGGAAGGAGTGTTATGGGATTGCATATCTTAATTTGTAAAATAAATACAGAGTTAAGGCCCTTGATTTGAATCTTGAACAGAGTTAATGCCCTGATGTATGTGATTTTTTATACATGTATCTTCAGTTTAAATGGTGAAAATATGATGAAGGTTGTATTTGCCTGATGTATACTAGATCTATGCTGCGACAACTTCAGTAAGTTTTCTTCATAAATTTCGCCTTCATAACTACATTCAGAAATTTTTTACCTTTTAATCCAACCCACATGTTGAGGGTGTGTGTAAGGAGAGAATATGTGCTTGCATGGAGCTCTATGCTCCATTCCCTTTAATTTGTTATGCAACATGACCATGTTCTGAAAAAGTTGAATTTTGACTTACCCCCAGGGTCTGGTGGGGAGGGGGGGGGTCTGAGGGCTTAAGATTTGCTACCAAGTTGTTGCAATTGTGGTTACCTTTAATTTGATATGCAACATGCCCATGGCCTGAAAAAGTTAATTTTGACCCGTCCCCTAGGGCTATGGGGGAGGGGTATGCATGCAAAATATTTGCTATCATGTTGCTACGTATTTAGCATATTCTGACACCTCTAATTGCATTTCATGGAAATATTCCAAGATTGGGCTATCCCAACTTGGAATATCACTTATGTTAAGTGATTTGGTGTGTTACAGCATTAATTAGGCAAATTTACTGTGAAAAATGATACTTATTGTGGAAATAGACATATTTATTTAGGGTTTTAGCATATTTGTACTCATCTAATTGGACTTCATGGAAATATTCCAAGATGGGGCATTTCTCAACTTGGAATATCACTTGTTTCAAGTGATTTGAAGTATTTTAGCATTAATTAGGTAAATTAACTGTAACAAATTAGACCTTTTGTGGATACAGACATATATATTTAGGTTTCAGCATATTTGGACACATCTAATAGGATTTTATGGAAATATTCCAAGATGGGGCATTTCCCAACTTGGAATATCACTAGTTTCAAGTGATTTGGTGTGTTTCATTATTAATTAGGTAAAGTTACTGTGACAAATGAGACCTTTTGTGGAAACAGACATATCAGTTTATGTACTTAGCATGTTTGGACACATCTAAGTGAATTTCATGGAAATCTTCCAAGATGGGACATTTCCCGACTTGGAGTATCACTTGTTTCAAGTGATTTGGTGTGTTTCAGCATTAATTAGGTAAAGTTACTGTGACAAGTGATACACATAGTGGAAACAGACATATATTTATTTAGGTATCAAGCATATTCTGACACCTTTAATTGCATTTCGTGGAAATATTCCAAGATTGGGCATTTCCAAACTTGGAATATCTATCACTTATGTTAAGTGATTTGGTGTGTTACAGCATTAATTAGGTAAATTTACTGCGAAATGCTACTTATAGTGGAAACAGACATATTTATGTAGGGTTTTAGCAAATTTGTACTTATCTTAATGGATTTCATGGAAATATTCCAAGATGGGGCATTTCTAAACTTGGAATATTACTTGTTTCAAGTGATTTGGTGTGTTTCAGCATTAATTAGGTAAAATTACTTTGACAAATGAGACCTTTTGTGGAAACAGACATATTTATTTAGGTTTTAGCATATTTGGACACATCTAATAGGTTTCATGGGAATATTCCAAGATGGGGCATTTCCCAACTTGGAATATCACTTGTTTCAAGTGTTTTGGTGTGTTTCAGCATTAATTAGGTAAAGTTACTTTGACAAATGAGATCTTTTGTGGAAAAAAACATATCAATTTATGTACTACTTAGCATATTTGGACACATCTTATAGGATTTCATGAAAATATTCCAAGATGGGGCATTTCTAAACTTGGAATATCATTTGTTTCAAGTGATTTGGTTTGTTTCAGCATTAATTAGGTAAAGTTACTTTGACAAATGATACCTTTGTAGAAACAGACATATTTATTTAGGTTTTAGCATATTTGGACAAATCTAATAGGATTTCATGGAAATATTCCCAGATGGGGCATTTCCCAACTTGGAATATCACTTGTTACATTGATTTGGTGTGTTTCAGCTTTAATTAGGTAAAGTCACTGTGACAAATAAAACCTTTTGTGGAAACAGACATATATATTTAGGTTTAAGCATATTTGGACACATAATATAGGATTTTATGGAAATATTCCAAGATGGGGCATTTCCCAACTTGGAATATCACTTTTTTCAAGTGATTTGGTGTGTTTCAGCATTAATTAGGTAAAGTTACTGTGACAAATGAAACCTTTTGTGGAAACAGACATATATATTTAGGTTAAAGCATATTTGGACACATCATATAGGATTTTATGGAAATATTCCAAGATGGGGCATTTCCCAACTTGGAATATCACTTGTTTCAAGTTATTTGGTGTGTTTCAGCATTAATTAGGTAAAGTTACTGTGACAAATAAAACCTTTTGTGGAAACAGACATATATATTTAGGTTTAAGCATATTTGGACACATCATATAGGATTTTATGAAAATATTCCAAGATGGGGCATTTCCCAACTTGGAATATCACTTGTTTCAAGTGATTTGGTGTGTTTCAGCATTAATTAAGTAAAGTTACTTTGACAAATTAGACATTTTGTGGAAACAGACATATATATTTAAGTTTTAGCATATTTTGACACATGTTATAGGATTTGATGGAAATATTTCAAGATGGGACATTCCCAACTTGGAATATCACTTGTTTTAAGTGATTTGTTGTGTTTCAGCATTAATTATGTAAAGTTACTGTGACAAATGAGAACTTTTGTGGAAAAAACATATCAATTTATGTACTACCTAGCATATTTGGACACATCTTATAGGATTTCATGAAAATATTCCAAAATGGGGCATTTCTCAACTTGGAATATCACTTGTTTCAAGTGATTTGGTGTGTTTCAGCATTAATTAGGTAAAGTTACTTTGACAAATGATACCTTTGTGGAAACAGACATATTAATTTAGGTTTTAGCATATTTGGACAAATCTAATAGGATTTCATGGAAATATTCCCAGATGGGGCATTTCCCAACTTGGAATATCACTTGTTACAAGTGATTTGGTGTGTTTCAGCAGTAATTAGGTAAAGTCACTGTGACAAATGAAACCTTTTGTGGAAACAGACATATATATTTAGGTTTAAGCATATTTGGACACATCATATAGGATTTTATGGAAATATTCCAAGATGGGGCATTTCCCAACTTGGAATATCACTTTTTTTTTCAAGTGATTTGGTGTGTTAAAGCATTAATTAGGTAAAGATACTGTGACAAATGAAACCTTTTGTGGAAACGGACATATATATTTAGGTTTAAGCATATTTGGACATATCATATAGGATTTCATGAAAATATTCCAAGATGGGGCATTTCCCAACTTGGAATATCACTTGTTTCAAGTGATTTGGTGTGTTTCAGCGTTGATTAGGTAAAGTTACTGTGACAAATGAGACATTTTGTGGAAACAGGCATATATATTTAGGTTTTAGCATATTTGGACACATCTTATAGGATTTTATGGATTTATTCCAAGATGGGGCATTTCCCAACTTGGAATATCACTTGTTTTAAGTGATTTGGTGTAGTTCAGCATTAATAATGTAAAGTAACTGTGTAAAATGAGACCTGTTGTGGAAAAAAAAAACATATCAATTTATGTACTTAGCATATTTGGACACATCTTATAGGATTTCATGAAAATGTTCCAAGATGAGGCATTTCTCAACTTGGAATATCATTTGTTTCAAGTGATTTGGTATGTTTCAGCATTAATTAGGTAAAATTACTTTGACAAATGATACCTTTGTGGAAACAGACATATATATTTAGGTTAAAGGAAATTTGGACACATCATATAGGATTTTATGGAAATATTCCAAGATGGGGCATTTCCCAACTTGGAATATCACTTGTTTCAAATGATTTGGTGTGCTACAGCATTAATTATGTAAAGTAACTGTGAAGATGATACTAATTGTGGAAACAGACATATTTATATAGGGTTTTAGCATATTTGTACTCATCTAATTGGAATTTATGGAAATATTCCAAGATGGGACATTTCCCAACTTGGAATATCCCTTGTTTCAAGTGATTTGTTGTGTTTCAGCATTAATTAGGTAAAGTTACTTTGACAAATTAGACATTTTGTGGAAACAGACATATATTTAGGTTTTAGCATATTTGGACACATCTTATAGGATTTTATGGAAATATTCCAAGATGGGACATTTCCCAACTTGGAATATCACTTGTTTTAAGTGATTTGGTGTGTTTCAGCATTAATTATGTAAAGTTACTGTGACAAATGAGACCTTTTGTGGAAAAAAAACATATCAATTTATGTACTACTTAGCATATTTTGGACACATCTTATAGGATTTCATGAAAATATTCCAAGATGGGGTATTTCTCAACTTGGAATATCACTTGTTTCAAGTGATTTGGTGTGTTTCAGCATTAATTAGGTAAAGTTACTTTGACAAATTAGACATTTTGTGGAAACAGACATATATATTTAAGTTTTAGCATATTTTGACACATGTTATAGGATTTTATGGAAATATTCCCAGATGGGGAATTTCCCAACTTGGAATATCACTTGTTTTAAGTGATTTGGTGTAGTTCAGCATTAATTATGTAAAGTAGCTGTGTAAAATGAGACCTTTTGTGGGAAAAAAAACATCTTAAAGGATTTTATGAAAATATTCCAAGATGAGGCATTTCCCAACTTGGAATATCACTTGTGTCAAGTGATTTGGTGTGTTTCAGCATTAATTAGGTAAAGTTACTGTGACTAATGAAACCTTATGTGGAAACAGACATATATATTTAGGTTTAAGCAAATTTGGACACATCATATAGGATTTTATGGAAATATTCCAAGATGGGGCATTTCCCAACTTGTAATATCACTTGTTTCAAATGATTTGGTGTGCTACAGCATTAATTAGGTAAAGTTACTGTGAAGATGATACTAATTGTGGAGACAGACATATTTATGTATGGCTTTAGCATATTTGTACTCATCTAATTGGAATTTATGGAAATATTCCAAGATGGGACATTTCCCAACTTGGAATATCCCTTGTTTCAAGTGATTTGTTGTGTTTCAGCATTAATTAGGTGAAGTTACTGTGTAAAAATGAGACCTTTTGTGGATACAGACATATTTATTTAGTTTTTTGCATATTTGGACACATCTTATAGGATTTCATGGAAATATTCCAAGATGGGGCATTTCCCAACTTGGAATATCACTTGTTTCAAGTGATTTGGTGTGTTTCAGCATTAATTAGGTAAAGTTACTTTGACAAATTAGACATTTTGTGGAAACAGACATATATATTTAGGTTTTAGCATATTTGGACACATCTTATAGGATTTTATGGAAATATTCCAAGATGGGGCATTTCCCAACTTGGAATATCACTTTTTTCAAGTGATTTGGCGTGTTTCAGCATTAATTAGGTAAAGATACTGTGACAAATGAAACCTTTTGTGGAAACAGACATATATATTTAGGTTTAAGCATATTTGGATACAGCATATAGGATTTCATGGAAATATTCCAAGACGGGGCATTTCCCAACTTGGAATATCACTTGTTTCAAGTGATTTGGTGTGTTTCAGCATTGATTAGGTAAAGTTACTGTGACAAATGAGACATTTTGTGGAAACAGGCATATATATTTAGGTTTTAGCATATTTGAACACATCTTATAGGATTTTATGGAAGTATTCCAAGATGGGGCATTTCCCAACTTGGAATATCACTTGCTTTAAGTGATTTGGTGTGTTTCAGCATTAATTATGTAAAGTTACTGTGTAAAATGAGACCTTTTGTGGGAAAAAACATATCAATTTATGTACTTTATGTACTTAGCATATTTGGACACATCTTATAGGATTTCATGAAAATATTCCAAGTTGAGGCATTTCTCAACTTGGAATATCATTTGTTTCAAGTGATTTGGTATGTTTCAGCATTAATTAGGTAAATATACTTTGACAAATGATTCCTTTGTGGAAACAGACATATTTATTTAGGGTTTAGCATATTTGGACAAATCATGAAAATATTCCAAGATGGGGCATTTCCCAACTTGGAATATCACTTGTTTCAAGTGATTTGGTGTGTTTCAGCATTAATTAGGTAAAGTTACAGTGACAAATGAGACCTTTTGTGGAAAAAAACATATCAATTTATGTACTTCTTAGCATATTTGGACACATCTTATAGGATTTCATGAAAATATTCCAAGATGGGGCATTTCTCAACTTGGAATATCATTTGTTTCAAATGATTTGGTGTGTTTCAGCATTAATTAGGTAAAGTTACTTTGACAAATGATACCTTTGTGGAAACAGACATATTAATTTAGGTTTTAGCATATTTGGACAAATCAAATAGGATTTCATTTAAATATTCCCAGATGGGGCATTTCCCAACTTGGAATATCACTTGTTTTAAGTGATTTGGTGTGTTTCAGCATTAATTATGTAAAGTAACTGTGTAAAAATTAGACCTTTTGTTGGAAAAAAATGTACTTAGCATATTTGGACACATCTTATAGGATTTCATGAAAATATTCCAAGATGAGGCATTTCTCAACTTGGAATATCATTTGTTTCAAGTGATTTGGTATGTTTCAGCATTTATTAGGTAAATTTACTTTGACAAATGATACCTTTGTGGAAACAGACATATTTATTTAGGTTTTAGCATATTTGGACAAATCTAATATATTCCAAGATGGGGCATTTCCCAACTTGGAATATCACTTGCTTCAAGTGATTAGGTGTGTTTCAGCATTAATTAGGTAAAGTTACTGTGACTTATGAAACCTTATGTGGAAACAGACATATATATTTAGGTTTAAGCATATTTGGACACATCATATAGGATTTTATGGAAATATTCCAAGATGGGGCATTTCCCAACTTGGAAAATCACTTGTTTCAAATGATTTGGTGTGTTTCAGCATTAATTAGGTAAAGTTACTGTAAAGATGATACTTATTGTGGAAACAGACATATTTATGTAGGGTTTTAGCATATTTGCACTCATCTAATTGGAATTTATGGAAATATTCCAAGATGGGACATTTCCCAACTTGGAATATCCCTTGTTTCAAGTGATTTGTTGTGTTTCAGCACTAATTAGGTAAAGTTACTGTGACAAATGAGACCTTTTGTGGAAACAGACATATATATTTAGGTTTTAGCATAATTGTACTCATCAAATTGGATTTCATGGAAATATTCCAAGATGGGGCATTTCCCAACTTGGAATATTACTTGTTTCAATGATTTGGTGTGTTTCAGTATTAATTAGGTAAAGTTACTTTGAAAAATGAGACGTATGCTGCACCAATAAAGGCACCACAATTATATACAAATTTTCTTAAACTAATATCTTTAGTAACAGACTCTAGCATTTCAGAAGTAGAATTTAAACATGTTAATCAGTATTTTTCTCAAGTTTTCAGTCCTTGAAAATAGTAGAAAGTCTTTTAGAAGTCCTTAAAAAGTCCTTGAATTTTACACAATCTTGCGTGTATGAACGGTGTGCTACCATGCTGTACCATTTGGTGATTCCCTTTAATTTGATATGCAACATGACCATGTTCAGAAAAAGTTTAATTTTGACCTATTGACCCCATCCCCAGGGTCAGGGGGTGTAGGGGTTTCTGCAGGTAAAACATTTCCTACCATGTTGCTGTATTCTCGGTTCTCCTTAATTTGATATGCAACATGACCATGTTCTGAATAAGTTCAATTTTGACCTGTTGACCCCATCCCCAGGGTCAGGTGGGGTAGGGTGGTCTGTGGGCAAAATATTTGCTACAATGTTGTAGACCAGTCTAACCATGTTGCTGCATTTGTGATTCTCTTTAATTTGATATGCAACATGACCATGTTCTGCACCAAGTGATATTCCAAGTTGGTAAATGCCCCATCTTGGAATATTTCCATAAAATCCTATAAGATGTGTCCAAATATGCTATAACCTAAATATATATGTCTGTTTTACAAAAGGTCTCATTTGTCACAGTAACTTTACCTAATCAATGCTGAAACACACCAAATCACTTGAAACAAGTGATATTCCAAGTTGGGAAATGCCCCATCTAGGAATATTTCCATGAAATCCAATTAGATGAGTACAAATATGCTAAAACCCTAAATAAACATGCCTGTTTCAACAATAAGTATTATTTTTCACAGTTAATTTACCTAAATAATGCTGTAACACACCAAATCACTTGAAAAAGTGATATTCCAAGTTGGGAAATGTCCTATCTTGGAATATTTCCATAAAATCCTATTAGATGTGTCCAAATATGCTAATTCCTTAATATATATGTCTTTTTCCACAAAAGGTCTCGTTTCTCAAAGTAAATTTACCTTATAATGCTGAAATACACCAAATCACTTGAAACAAGTGATATTCCAAGTTGGGAAATGCCCCATCTTGGAATATTTCCATAAAATCCTATCAGATGTGTCCAAATATGCTAAAACCTAAGTATATATGTCTGTTTCCACAAAAGGTCTCATTTGTCACAGTAACTTTACCTAATCAATGCTGAAACACACCAAGTCAGTTGAAACAAGTGATATTCCAACTTGGGAAATGCCCCATCTTGGATATTTTCATGAAATCATATTAGATGAGTACAAATATGCTTAAACCCTAAATAAATTTGTCTGTTTCCACAATAATATTTTTTCACAGTAAATCTACCTAATTATTGCTGTAACACACCTAATCACTTGAAACAAAAGATATTCCAAGTTAGTAAATGTCCCATCTTGGAATATTTCCATAAAATCCTATTAGATGTGTCCAAATATGCTAATTCCTAAATTAATATGTCTGTTTTCCACAAAAGGTCTCAATTGTCACAGTAACTTCACCTAATTAATGCTGTAACACACCAAATCACTTGAAACAAGTGATATTCCAAGTTGGGAAATGTCCCATCTTGGAATATTTCCATAAAATCCTATTAGATGTGTCCAAATATGCTAAAACCTAAATATATATGTCTGTTTCCACAAAAGGTCTCATTTGTAACAGTAACTTTACCTAATTTAGGCTGTAACACACCAAATCACTTGAAACAAGTAATATTCCAAGTTGGGAAATGCCTCATCTTGGATTATTTCCATGAAAATCCAATTAGATGAAGACAAATATGCTAAAACCCTACATTTATATGTCTGTTTCCACTATAAGTATCATTTTAGCAGTAAATTTGCCTAATTAATGCTGTAACACACCAAATCACTTGAAAAAGTGATATTCCAAGTTGGGAAATGTCCCATCTTGGAATATTTCCATAAAATCCTATTAGATGTCTCCAAATATGCTAATACTAAATATATATGTCTTTTTCCACAAAAGGTCTTGTTTGTCGCAGTAAATTTACCTTATAATGCTGAAGTACACCAAATCACTTGAAACAAGTGATATTCCAAATAGGGAAATGTCCCATCTTGGAATATTTCCAGTTAATCCTATAAGATGTGTCCAAATATGCTTAAACCTAAATATATATGTCTGTTTCCACAAAAAGTCTCATTTGTCACAGTAACTTTACCTAATTAATGCTGTAACACACCAAATCACTTGAAACAAGTAATATTCTAAGATGGGAAATGCCCCATCTTGGAATATTTCCATGAAATCCAATTGGTTGAGTACAAATATGCTAAAACCCTACATAAATATGTCTGCTTCCACTATAAGTATCATTTTTCGCAGTTAATTTACCTAATTAATGCTGAAACACACCAAATCACTTGAAACAAGTGATATTCCAAGTTGGGAAATGCCC
The DNA here is from genome assembly GCA_964019695.1 of Loripinus fragilis. Classification (NCBI taxonomy): domain Eukaryota; kingdom Metazoa; phylum Mollusca; class Bivalvia; order Lucinida; family Lucinidae; genus Loripinus; species Loripinus fragilis. The sequence continues at coordinate 35,117 of CAXHUL010000272.1, forward strand.
CATCTTGGATTATTTCCATTAAAGCCAATTAGATGTGTCCAAATATGCTAAGCACCTACATAAACACGTCTGTTTCCACTTTAAATATCATTTGTCACAGTAACTTTACCTAATTAATGCTGAAAAACACCAAATCAGTTGAAACAAGTGATATTCCAAGTTGGGAAATGTCCCATCTTGGAATATTTCCATGAAATCATTTAAGATGTGTCCAAATATGCTTAAACCTAAATGAATATGTCTGTTTCTTCAAAAGGTCTCCTTTGTCACAGTAAATTTACCTAATTAATGCTGAAAAACACCAAATCACTTGAAACAATTGATATTCCAAGTTTGGAAATGCCCCATCTTGGAATATTTCCATAAAATCCCATTAGATGTGTCCAAATATGCTAAAACCTACATACATATGTCTGTTTCCACAAAAGGTCTCATTTGTAACAGTAACTTTACCTAATTAAGGCTGTAACACACCAAATCACTTGAAACAAGTGATATTCCAAGTTGGGAAATGCCCCATCTTGGAATATTTCCATAAAATCCTATTAGATGTGTCCAAATATGCTAAAACCTAAATATATATCATATCTGTTTCCACAAAAGGTCTCATTTGTCACAGTAACTTTACCTAATTAATGCTGTAACACACCAAATCACTTGAAACAAATGATATTCCAAGTTGGGAAAAGCCCCATCTTGGAATATTTCCAGTTAATCTTATAAGATGTGTCCAAATATGCTAAAACCTAAATATATATGTCTGTTTCCACAAAAAGTCTCATTTGTCACAGTAACTTTACCTAATTAATGCTGTAACACACCAAATCACTTGAAACAAGTAATATTCTAAGATGGGAAATGCCCCATCTTGGAATATTTCCATGAAATCCAATTGGTTGAGTACAAATATGCTAAAACCCTACATAAATATGTCTGCTTCCACTATAAGTACCATTTTTCGCAGTTAATTTACCTAATTAATGCTGAAACACACCAAATCACTTGAAACAAGTGATATTCCAAGTTGGGAAATGCCCCATCTTGGAATATTTCCATAAAATCCAATTAGATGTGTCCAAATATGCTAAGCACCTACATAAACACGTCTGTTTCCACTATAAGTATCATTTGTAACAGTAACTTTACCTAATTAATGCTGAAAAACACCAAATCAGTTGAAACAAGTGATATTCCAAGTTGGGAAATGTCCCATCTTGGAATATTTCCATGAAATCATTAAGATGCGTCCAAATATGCTTAAACCTAAATGAATATGTCTGTTTCTTCAAAAGGTCTCCTTTGTCACAGTAAATTTACCTAATTAATGCTGAAAAACACCAAATCACTTGAAACAATTGATATTCCAAGTTGGGAAATGCCCCATCTTGGAATATTTCCATAAAATCCTATTAGATGTGTCCAAATATGCTAAAACCTAAATATATATGTCTGTTTCCACAAAAGGTCTCATTTGTAACAGTAACTTTACCTAATTTAGGCTGTAACACACCAAATCACTTGAAACAAGTAATATTCCAAGTTGGGAAATGCCTCATCTTGGATTATTTCCATGAAAATCCAATTAGATGAAGACAAATATGCTAAAACCCTACATTTATATGTCTGTTTCCACTATAAGTATCATTTTAGCAGTAAATTTGCCTAATTAATGCTGTAACACACCAAATCACTTGAAAAAGTGATATTCCAAGTTGGGAAATGTCCCATCTTGGAATATTTCCATAAAATCCTATTAGATGTCTCCAAATATGCTAATACTAAATATATATGTCTTTTTCCATAAAAGGTCTTGTTTGTCGCAGTAAATTTACCTTATAATGCTGAAGTACACCAAATCACTTGAAACAAGTGATATTCCAAATAGGGAAATGTCCCATCTTGGAATATTTCCAGTTAATCCTATAAGATGTGTCCAAATATGCTTAAACCTAAATATATATGTCTGTTTCCACAAAAAGTCTCATTTGTCACAGTAACTTTACCTAATTAATGCTGTAACACACCAAATCACTTGAAACAAGTAATATTCTAAGATGGGAAATGCCCCATCTTGGAATATTTCCATGAAATCCAATTGGTTGAGTACAAATATGCTAAAACCCTACATAAATATGTCTGCTTCCACTATAAGTATCATTTTTCGCAGTTAATTTACCTAATTAATGCTGAAACACACCAAATCACTTGAAACAAGTGATATTCCAAGTTGGGAAATGCCCCATCTTGGATTATTTCCATTAAAGCCAATTAGATGTGTCCAAATATGCTAAGCACCTACATAAACACGTCTGTTTCCACTTTAAATATCATTTGTCACAGTAACTTTACCTAATTAATGCTGAAAAACACCAAATCAGTTGAAACAAGTGATATTCCAAGTTGGGAAATGTCCCATCTTGGAATATTTCCATGAAATCATTTAAGATGTGTCCAAATATGCTTAAACCTAAATGAATATGTCTGTTTCTTCAAAAGGTCTCCTTTGTCACAGTAAATTTACCTAATTAATGCTGAAAAACACCAAATCACTTGAAACAATTGATATTCATAGTTTGGAAATGCCCCATCTTGGAATATTTCCATAAAATCCCATTAGATGTGTCCAAATATGCTAAAACCTAAATACATATGTCTGTTTCCACAAAAGGTCTCATTTGTAACAGTAACTTTACCTAATTAAGGTTGTAACACACCAAATCACTTGAAACAAGTAATATTCCAAGTTGGGAAATGCCTCATCTTGGAATATTTCCATGAAAATCCAATTAGATGAAGACAAATATGCTAAAACCCTACATTTATATGTCTGTTTCCACTATAAGTATCATTTTAGCAGTAAATTAGCCTAATTAATGCTGAAACAAACCAAATCACTTGAAACAAGTGATATTCCAAGTTGGGAAATGCCCCATCTTGGAATATTTCCATGAAATCCTATTAAATGTGTTCAAATATGCTAAAACCTAAATAAATATGTCTGTTTCCACAAAAAGTCTCATTTGTCACAGTAACTTTACCTAATTAATGCTGTAACACACCAAATCACTTGAAACAAGTAATATTCTAAGATGGGAAATGCCCCATCTTGGAATATTTCCATGAAATCCAATTAGTTGAGTACAAATATGCTAAAACCCTACATAAATATGTCTGCTTCCACTATAAGTATCATTTTTCGCAGTTAATTTACCTAATTAATGCTGAAACACACCAAATCACTTGAAACAAGTGATATTCCAAGTTGGGAAATGCCCCATCTTGGAATATTTCCATAAAATCCTATAAGATGTGTCCAAATAAGCTAAAACCTAAATATATATGTCTGTTTCCACAAATGGTCTCATTTGTCACAGTAACTTTACCTAATTAATGCTGAAACACACCAAATCACTAGAAACAAGTGATATTCCAAGTTGGGAAATGCCCCATCTTGGAATATTTCCATAAAATCCAATTAGATGCGTCCAAATATGCTAAGCACCTACATAAACACGTCTGTGTCCACTATAAGAATCATTTGTCACAGTAACTTTACCTAATTAATGCTAAAAAACACCAAATCAGTTGAAACAAGTGATATTCCAAGTTGGGAAATGTCCCATCTTGGAATATTTCCATGAAATCATTTAAGATGTGTCCAAATATGCTTAAACCTAAATGAATATGTCTGTTTCTTCAAAAGGTCTCCTTTGTCACAGTAAATTTACCTAATTAATGCTGAAAAACACCAAATCACTTGAAACAATTGATATTCCAAGTTGGGAAATGCCCCATCTTGGTATATTTCCATAAAATCCTATTAGATGTGTCCATATATACTAAAACCTAAATATATATGTCTGTTTCCACAAAAGGTCTCATTTGTAACAGTAACTTTACCTAATTTAGGCTGTAACACACCAAATCACTTGAAACAAGTAATATTCCAAGTTGGGAAATGCCTCATCTTGGAATATTTCCATGAAAATCCAATTAGATGAAGACAAATATGCTAAAACCCTACATTTATATGTCTGTTTCCACTATAAGTATCATTTTAGCAGTAAATTTGCCTAATTAATGCTGAAACAAACCAAATCACTTCAAACAAGTGATATTCCAAGTTGGGAAATGCCCCATCTAGGAATATTTCCATGAAATCCTATTAAATGTGTTCAAATATGCTAAAACCTAAATAAATATGTCTGTTTCCACAAAAAGTCTCATTTGTCACAGTAACTTTACCTAATTAATGCTGTAACACACCAAATCACTTGAAACAAGTAATATTCTAAGATGGGAAATGCCCCCATCTTGGAATATTTCCATGAAATCCAATTAGTTGAGTACAAATATGCTAAAACCCTACATAAATATTTCTGCTTCCACTATAAGTATCATTTTTCGCAGTTAATTTACCTAATGAATGCTGAAACACACCAAATCACTTGAAACAAGTGTTATTCCAAGTTGGGAAATGCCCCATCTTGGAATATTTCCATAAAATCCTATAAGATGTGTCCAAATATGCTAAAACCTAAATATATACGTCTGTTTCCACAAATGGTCTCATTTGTCACAGTAACTTTACCTAATTAATGCTGAAACACACCAAATCACTTGAAACAAGTAATATTACAAGTTGGGAAATGCCCCATCTTGGAATATTTCCATAAAATCCAATTAGATGTGTCCAAATATGCTAAGCACCTACATAAACAAGTCTGTTTCCACTATAAGTATCATTTGTCACAGTAACTTTACCTGATTAATGCTGAAAAACACCAAATCAGTTGAAACAAGTGATATTCCAAATTGGGAAATGTCCCATCTTGGAATATTTCCATGAAATCATTTAAGATGTGTCCAAATATGCTTAAACCTAAATGAATATGTCTGTTTCTTCAAAAGGTCTCCTTTGTCACAGTAAATTTACCTAATTAATGCCGAAAAACACCAAATCACTTGAAATAATTGATATTCCAAGTTGGGAAATGCCCCATCTTGGAATATTTCCATGAAATCCAATTAGTTGAGTGCAAATATGCTAAAACCCTACATAAATATGTCTGCTTGCACTATAATGATCATTTTTCGCAGTAAATTTACCTAATTAATGCTGAAACACACCAAATCACTTGAAACAAGTGATATTCCAAGTTGGGAAATGCCCCATCTTGGAATATTTCCATAAAATCCCATAAGATGTGTCCAAATATGCTAAAACCTAAATATATATGTCTGTTTCCACAAATGGTCTCATTTGTCACAGTAACTTTACCTAATTAATGCTGAAACACACCAAATCACTTGAAACAAGTAATATTACAAGTTGGGAAATGCCCCATCTTGAAATATTTCCATGAAATCCTATTAGATGTGTCCAAATATGCTAAGCACGTATATAAACATGTCTGTTTCCACTATAAGTATCATTTATCACAGTAAATTTGCCTTATCAATGCTGAACAACACCAAATCACTTGAAACAAGTGATATTCCAAGTTGTGAAATGCCCCATCTTGGAATATTTCCACGAAATGCAATTAAAGGTGTCAGAATATGCTAAATACCTAAATAAATACATGTCTGTTTCCACTATGTGTATCACTTGTCATAATAGCTTTACCTAATCAATGCTGAAAACACCAAGTCACTTGAAACAAGTGATAGTCCAAGTTGGGAAATGTCCCATCTTGGAATATTTCCAGTAAATCCTATAAGATGTGTCCAGATATGCTAAAACCTAAATATATATATGTCTGTTCCCACAAAAAGTCTCATTTGTCACAGTAACTTTACCTAATTAAAACTGTAACACACCAAATTGCTTGAAACAAGTAATATTCCAAGTTGGGAAATGCCCCATCTTGGAATATTTCCATGAAATCAAATTAGTTGAGTACAAATATGCTTAAACCCTACAAAAATATGTCTGTTTCCACTTTAAGTATCATTTGTCACAGTAACTTTACCTAATTAATGTTGTAACACACCAAATCACTTGCAACAAGTGATATTCCAAGTTGGGAAAAGCCCCATCTTGGAATATTTCCATAAAATCCTATAAGCTGTGGCCAAATATGCTCAAACCTAAATATGTATGTCTGTTTCCACAAATGGTCTCATTTGTCACAGTAACTTTGCCTAATTAATGCTGAAACACATCAAATCACTTGAAACAAATGATATTTCAAGTTGGGAAATGCCTCATCTTGGAATATTTCCATGAAATCCTATTAGATGTGTCCAAATATGCTAAGCACCTACATAAACACGTCTATTTCCACTTTAAGTATCATTTGTCACAGTAACTTTACCTAATTAATGCTGAAAAAACACCAAATCAGTTGAAACAAGTGATATTCCAAGTTTGGAAATGTCCCATCTTGGAATATTTCCATGAAATCATTTAAGATGTGTTCAAATATGCTTAAACCTAAATGAATATGTCTGTTTCTCCAAAAGGTCTCCTTTGTCACAGTAAATTAACCTAATTAATGCTGAACAACACCAAATCACTTGAAAAAAGTGATATTCCAAGTTGGGAAATGCCCCATCTTGGAATATTTCCATGAAATCTTTTAAGATGGTCCAAATATGCTAAAACCTAAATAAATATGTCTGATTCTACATAAAGGTCTCATTTGTAACAGTAACGTTACCTAATTAATGCTGAAACACCAAATCCCTTGAAGCAAGTGATATTCCAAGTTGGGAAATGGCACATCTTGGAATATTTCCATGAAATTCAATTAGATGTGTCCAAATATACTAAGTACCAAAATTGATATGTCTGTTCGCACTATAAGTATCATTTGTCACATGTTTTCTTTTTTACTTAATTAATGTTAAAACACACCAATTTACTTGAAACAAGTGATATTCCAAGTTGGGAAATGCCCCATCTTGGAATATTTCCATGAAAATCTATTAGATGTGTCCAAATATGCTAAGCACCTACATTAATACGTCTGTTTCCACTACAAGTATCATTTGTCACATTAATTTTACGTAATTAATGCTGAACAACACCAAATCACTTGAAACAAGTGATATTCCAAGTTGGGAAATGCCCCAACTTGGAATACTTCCATGAAATCCAATAAGATGTGTCCAACGATGCTTAAACCAAAATAAATATGTCTGTTTCTACAAAAGGTCTCGTTTGTCACAGTAACGCTACCTAATTAATGTTAAAACACACCAAAATCACTTGAAATAAGTTAAATTCCAAGCTGGGAAATGGCATATCTTGGAATATTTCCATGAAATTCAATTAGATGTGTCCAAATATACTAAGAACCACAATTGATATGTCTGTTCTCACTATAAGTATCATTTGTCTCATGTTTTTTTTACTTAATTAATGTTAAAACACACCAATTTACTTGAAACAAGTTATATTCCAAGTTGGGAAATGCCCCATCTTGGAATATTTCCATGAAAACCTATTAGATGTGTCCAAATATGCTAAGCACCTACATAAATAAGTCTGTTTCCACTGTAAGTATCATTTGTCACAGTAATTTACGTAATTAATGCTGATAAACACCAAATCAGTTGAAACAAGTGATATTCCAAGTTGGGAAATGCCCCATCTTGGAATATTTCCATGAAATCCTTTAAGATGTGTCCAAATATGCTTAAACCTAAATAAATATATCTGTTTCTACAAAAGGTCTCATTTTCACAGTGAATTCACCTAATTAATGCTGAAAAACACCAAATCAGTTGAAACAAGTGATATTCCAAGTTGGGAAATGCCCCATCTTGGAATATTTCCATAAAATCCTTTAAGATGTGTCCAAATATGCTTAAACCTAAATATCTGTTTCTACAAAAGGTCTCATTTTTCACAGTAAATTTAACTTATTAATGCTGAAACACACCAATTCCCTTGAAGCAAGTGATATTCCAAGTTAGAAATGGCCCATCTTGGAATATTTCCATGATATCCAATTAGATGTGTCCAATATGCTAAGTACCTAAATTGATATGTCTGTTCTCTCTACAAGTACCATTTGCCACATGTTTTTTACCTAATTAATGTTTAAACACACCAATTTACTTGAAATAAGTGATATTCCAAGTTGAGAACTGCCTATCTTAGATTATTTCTATGAAATCCAATTACATGTCTCCAAATATGCTAAGCACCTACAAAAATATGTCTGTTTCCACTATAAGTATCATTTGTCACAGTAAATTTATTAATGCTGAAAAACACCAAATCACTTGAAACAAGTAATATTCCAAGTTGGGAAGTGACCCATCTTGGAAATTTTTCCATGAAATCTAATTAGATCTGTCCAAATATGCTAAGTACCTAAATTGATATGTCTGTTCTCTCTATACCATTTGTCAGGTAAACCTGGGTTTTATGAGGTGGGTTTACTCGGGCGGGTAATATCGTGCCAACCCTGCCCCCACCCCTTCTGGTTTCAGAAATATCCAAATCTCACTAAATGCAATTTCAAACTGAAATAATGGTGAATTTTATTTCGCAAAAATTTTATATCATATCCAGTAAATATATCCAGCTAATGCAGTTAACTATTACACAACAATCATATAGTAAAAACCTTTCTTTTAATATCAAATATTATTGCAATTATAATAGAAATCCAGGTTACATCCAAATCACAGACACAGGGAAATTTTTACTAATAATAATGTCTGGAAATTACCAAGGTTGGGTGACAAATTCCACCCCGGTATTTACCAGTGGCATTTACCTGTATTTCCCGGCATAGCAAATAAGTCTCAAGTTGGAAATACTGGCAAATATAATGTTTTTGCGGTGAAATGGCAAATTTGTTATTTTAGCTGTAAAATGCAGCAGATATCTTTAGGAAGTTGACCTAAGATAGAATAAATTAACTAAATGAGCAGAAATGTAAATATTGAATATGAGGTTATCAGCATATCAGCATACAACCTTCGAATACATTTAAACATGTTAGTACAGCCAAAAATGAATCTTAGGCTGAAATTCTGAAATAATTTTTAACAAAAAAGGTATCTTTAGCCCTTATCTTTAGCCCTTAACATGCTGAATATATTATATACTACACTTCTCCCAAATTTTATCCTGTTCAGCTGAAACCTGTACTTTTCAATGAGTGTGGAAAACATTGTTGATGCTGACAAGCTGGTCTATGAAAGAAACCAGCTGATCAGGATCTAGGTTTTTTTTTAAAAAAAAAGATTCAACAGAACAAGAGTTAATTTTGGGATCAGCAGCCTTAGTGAAGAGGTAACAGAATAGCCAGGGGCAAGGATGAACAGTATGGTGTCATGATTGACTTCATATTTTAACTTAAGACAATTAAAGTTCAGGTGACTACAAATAGAGGTGTCTTTTATTGAGTTATAGTTTGGCTTCAGCATCCCCTGGAAGTCAGAAAAATGGTGTAATATCAGTATTGAAACTGAAATTTTCACACCATTACCTAACTAATCATCATGACTTTAAACACTCATCCAAATACCCAACCTTATCTGTAGCTATGCACAAGCCAACTGATGAGTACTTTGGCAGGTACGAAACAGGGTTTTTATTCTTCTAAATTTTCGCTTAATTAAAATTTAATGCTAAAGAATTAGACTTATACCTTAAACTAAGATAATTTAGCTGATAGCTTGATTTTTACTTATAATATAAATGTGTGGATATTCAAATTACCTTATGTCAGGCCTGATCAGTGTCCAAACTGTTCGCAAAAGTTATCAGCAGACAACACTAGTAGGCATAGAGTTAACCCTTCTCATTTTTGTACCCGTAAATAAGTACTTTGACAATCAGTGAAGACCCAGATCAAATGCTGCTTGATAAGGTGGCATTAAATCAGGATCTGCACAGTATGCTTAAATAAAACAATCTTCAGGGACATTTATACATGATTTTATAGAAAGTTTGACATGAGACCCCTTAAAATACAAAATAGACTATTCCATTTTTCTTGTATCAATATGTATAGGATAATCCATTTGAATGAAAAAGGTTATCTGATTATGCATTCATTCAAATATTCACTTTACTATGATAATGAGCTTAGAATAACTGAATTATACTCCAATATTACACTCTTATCAAAGCTGCTATTTTGGCCAAATAAAAAAAATATGGTTGGTTCAGGTTACATCTTGAACAAAATTAGGGTAGGTAGGTTGTTTACTTTTTTTGAAAACTTTTTTTACTTGGAGTATTCAGACCTGCTTGGAAATGAAATAAGATAACTGATATAAAAGGGTCTATTTTTGAAGATTTACCCTTGTTTTAATCCTCTTCCTTCCAAAACCAAAGACTGAATGCATAGAAATTTAGATTTCCATTTCGGATGGCCATTTTGATATGTATTTTTTCTCCAAAATTCTGAAGTTGGAAGATTTAAATTGTTCTGCAATTCTCTACCAACTTCAGAATTTGGATAAAAAAAGTTTAGAGTAGGGGGGTAAAAAATTAGGGTAGGTTGGGTAACCTGAGCCACACATATTTTTTTTCTTGGCCTTAGGTTGATGGTACTGGCATTTGTTTTTTGTGGGTGAAGGTATCTCATTACATATTAGCACTTATAACAGGCTGAGTAGCTAGATTTGGAACTTTGAAAGGTTTTGGAACTTCATTTTTGACATAATTCATTAAATATAAATATATAGATATTATCCGTTGCATGTGTTACAAATTTGTCTGAACCCATAGCCTCTAGTAGTGATTAATATTAAACATCAGACTCCTAACATTGGTGTTATCTATCATGAAGCAAATTACATTGTACTTTCACAAATTCACATCATCACTCAGAAATTTTTATGATACTGAAAAAGATTTGTAATGAAAAACAATTTGTTTTTTCAATATTAACAAATTTCCCAAGGAAATACATAGGTACCCCTTCCGTTAGCCACATAATAATAAAAGGGATATTATTATATGTTGCCCCCTGCTCACCAACGGGGAGGTGGAAGTAGGATTTTGAACAGGATTTTTTAAAGTTTAATGTCTGCAGCACTGATACAAAGCATATTTCATGACTTTTTAGCCTATTTTGTTTTAAAATAGGCTTTTTAAATATTGCACTGGAATACATTGGCATATATCTGTGTATACAAGACAAATTTTACTAAAGCCTGAATACTTTATTCATACATATAGGACCAAAGCCATATATATTTTTAGGTTCTTTCGTACTACTGAAATTGAGTCAGTTATTTTTATACTGTATGCCACAGAGTCTAGGTATATAAATATACTTCTACTGCCTTGCGATATAAGTCGGCTCTTACAGCGATGTGGTAGTGTTTGCCTGTAGATCAAACAATATAGGGATCACACATGTTTTTTCATGCATTAACATTTGCCGGGTCCTGAGGAAGCTGTTTGAACATGAGGCCATTAGGCCAAGTGTTCAAACATCGTCCGAGGGACCCGGCAAGTGTTAATTCAATGAAACAAACATGTGTGATCGTTATTCTTGCATATTTTACCTGATTTCAGCATAAACCGCGCTGAAAACGTCGCTTAAACATTAATTATCCCTTCTCTTACGCTTGATTTCTCTAAACAAAAAAGCCTCATCGTCAAACTTTCGAACGTCATTACGTCGCCACAACGTCATGTATACGCATGCAACATTTTCGAGAACGAAAGCACCAGCGAAATGGTCAGTCACGGCCACAAAGCTTTCCCAAGTAACTTCATGCATACAAATCAGGGCCCAGCTTAAGCTTTTTCAAGTAAAAGTCATGTTCAAACAGCACATGAATCTCATGATTTGAACATGGATTTTGCGGCTTCCAACAGCTTGGTGGAACGATTTCCCATGCAAGAACCTGGATTTGATTCCTAGCTGGAACAGGTTTAAATATTTCAGCTCTACACCAATGGTTCCATACTTTTGTGGAGATTGAACATGAAATAATTTCTTCAGTCATTCATTTTCCTCCTTCAGCCGAGAAGGGTTGTTGTCATTTACAAGTGAAACAGAAAGTACATGTATGTGCACGAAGTACTGGTTAACCGCTCAGTCAAGCTTGACCAGAAATAAGTGTGGTTAGATGAATTGACCAACATCAGGTTGATGGAGATATAAGAATCCAGGAAAGAATCAAAACAAAAGAACATATGTGCATATTATAGACTAGCTACTAGTCTGATATCATATTCTTTTTTATAAATGATAATTTCATTTTGAAATAATAATTTCTTTAAATTCCCTCTTTCCTCTCTGATAGCAATATTTGTGATTAGGTGTGGATATCAGACCTTGATGTCAAAGAGAGAAAGAGATGAGACTGGCTATATGAAATCAATTTATAATGAATGAAACGTAAAGTAAAATTGACAAACACATCAAGGTCTAGGAGCTAGACTATGCATATTATAGTGTTCTTGTTACAGCTCAAAATTAAAGCACCCGCAACATTTAACCATAGTCATATTGATTTTTAATCCTACCCTACAATAACCCCACCCAAATGGTGAAGCCTTGACTGAGGATACAAGAGCTACATCGTAATATTGCCATATGTTGAAGAAAATAGTGTCAGTGCTGTAGCAGTAAACAGTATCCAAGTAGCTGATCCACAGCTAGAGGGTTCGCCCAAGACCCCTTTAAGACAAAATTATTCAAATTTCATGGACATTTCAGAAAATTCAGGAAAAATAACAAATAATCAGGTACAATAAACAAATCGAACCCCCACCCACTTTGTAAAAATGAACCCTTAGCTATCAAGAAATCCTGGATCCACCCCTGTATCCGATTCCACACTGCCAAATATGAAACCATGCACTACTGGATTCCAATGCCAGCAAAATGTCCCGAATCACTTAAAAATGGTTGAATGGGACGTAAAGAGCAACACTAACTTCACCCCATCCCACCCACCCGCCATACCACTGAGAGAAACTAAAAACGTTGATTTTTAGTTTAACTCACGGAAACTAGATCTAACACAATGCTAATGATAATAACAGTATTCAATTAGCCATTTTGAACATTTATCTGATGTAAGGTAAAAAAAAGCATTGAAATAAATTAATAAATATTGGAAATAATGTTTGAGAGTTTGAGAGTTTGAGAGTTTTATTCATTGACCAAAACCCCTATCCGGGGTACAAGTCAAAACATATTAACAAATAAACATTTGAGGAAAGTTTAAAATATGATTACGAAAATCAGCATAATCTCCTCAGTGGGTATTCATGTCTACTTGAAGCAAACCAAGCAATTAAACACCACTTTTGATGAGAATAGCCAGGCCTCCAGATAAGAGTGTGTATTGGAATATTATTTTCTTTATTTCTCATCCAAAAAAAAAAAAAATAAAAAAAAAAATATGGTGTGTGTACTCAAAAGAACCGTCTCAATGAGACGGTCCCCCTGAGCACCCAAAACACATATTCAAATTGATGGGTAAGAAAATTAAAAGTTTACGCAAATAAAATTTCCTTATCTGGATCTGGGTCTATGAATAGCAATACAAAACATATGGTGTGGGTACTCAAAAGAACCGTCTCAATGAGACGGTCCCCTTCAGCACCCAAAACATATGTCAATTAATGGGTAAGAAATAAATTAAAAGTTTACGCAAATAAAACAGCCAGACCTCCAGATAAGAGTGCGTATTGGAATATTATTTACTTTATTTCTCATCCAAAACATATGGTGTGGGTACTCAAAAGAACCGTCTCAATGAGACGGTCCCCTTGAGCACCCAAAACACACGCTCAAACTAATGGGTAAGAAAACAATTAAAAGTTTACGCAAATAAAATTTACTTATCTGGATCTATGAATAGCAATACAAAACATGTGGTGTGGGTCCTCAAAAGAACCGTCTCAATGAGACGGTCCCCTTGAGCACCCAAAACACAGGTTTGAACACAGGAGCTTGAAGTTCGATCCTTAAATCACCCCTATAGCCTCAAAACCAAAAGCTCACAATGTCATTACGTAGTAATGACCAGGAGTGAAACTAAGCTCTCGGTAGCCATTCCGGCTCCAGTTTCCGGTCATTCGGCAGTGAATGTTGCGACGGCAACATCAAGTGTTCGATAACTTTTCTTCTACCTAATGATCAAGATGGCGACGTTAAGACAAAACAGGACAATGTCTCAAATATACTTTAAGTCGATATAGGACCGGGAAACCTATTTGTTAGGGCATAAACAATGAGACAATGACGTTTCATCTACGGAATAAGCCCCAAGACGCTATAACTTGACGTTACGCTTTGTACGCCAAGTCATGCGCGACGTCAACGTCACACGATCTTTGAAAAACAACGGTTTCAATTTTGAATGTCCGCAAAGTTTATAAAAACAGACCTTTTCGTGATAAGAAAATATAAGGGTTTGATGTATTTAATATTCTGAACACATTTAACTGATCGTCTCATTTTTTGGTTGAAGAGTTTGTAAGTTTTGAAATGTATTTTCTCCAAGTGTGACAAAGGCTCGGATTCACTGCGTCAAACCGGATACTGGAGCCGGAATGGCTACCGTTATTTTTTCCTTATTTTCAAACGCTCATTATTTTGACTCAGTGATATGTCAGAAAAAGTTATCCATGCCTCGCATGACCTGTTGACATAGTTTTTATGGTTAGATGTTTAGTTTTCGCTAAAACATCCTGGTAACGGCGATTTAAAGGTGCCTGAAATTTAGTTTCACTCCTGGTCATTACTACGTAATGACACCGTGAGCTTTTGGTTTTGAGGCTATAGGGGTGATTTAAGGATCGAACTTCAAGCTCCTGTGGTTTGAATTAATTGGTAAGAAATTAATTAAAAGTTTAAGCAAATTCTCGGGACCGCACTTCCGGTTTAGCAACCGTTGCCAAGGATCGCCGAATATGACCACGACGCCATTTTGTTTTTGTAATTGAACAAGACTGTTACTCCAATTAAACGTTGAAAAATGCCAAAATCATGCTGCGCAGTAGGTTGCCATAACCACAATCTGATGAAAGATAAGAAAAGGTCTTTTTTTACATTCCCAAGCAATGATGACGAGCGCAAAGAGAGGTGGATCAATGCAGTAAAGAGAGAGAATCCGGACGGCTCAAAATGGCGGCCAACAGCTCAAACAGTTTTGTGCGAAGATCATTTCATTTCTGGTATGTATAGCATCATGTTAAAATCTATAAGCCCCCGAGGAAGCCATATGCATGATGCGTATGGATAAAGGAAATGATTAGAAAAAAAATATAGGTCACTAAAACACAGTTTGGTGACAGTCAGACAGGCAAAATTGAATGCAGGTTTGAATCTGAGTTGGAACCCCCGAGGCCACATCAAAACTCCCAAACTACCGCCAAAAAACCCTGACCAACTCTTTTCAAATACACATATATACACACAAAGTAAGAAAGAGGGCAAAGAGATCAGGAATATATAGTCATCCTATGATTTATTTCTTTATCCTTCTTTACCCTTCTGATCTATCTCAGAAATGTCTAAATTATTAAGCTCCAATTCATAGTTTCCTACCTGGCTGTTGTTGTTGACCGATGGTACTCAAATGAAGTCCCCCACCAACACACACGTGACTATGTTATTATACTACGGCCACAGCTCATCGAGATTAAACTTTTGTTTTAGACAGGAAGCCCCTAAACGTGTGCTTTTGCAGTGACGACAACAACAATGACCTAGATGAAATGCCACAACACAATGTACGAAATGCAGCAGAACACAGCATTTCACCTGGACATGCACTCTTTGCTAGGACCAGATAGACTTTCAGATCTAAATATATCTTGCCTCCAAAGTATTAAACAATTTAACTTTCAGTCTGATAGCTACATGGGTATTCTTGTGTCCTGACAATAAACCCTATATTTGCTGTTAGTATAGGATCATGATAGTAATAGTTGACTGGAAAATATACCAAAAACTTATATCTTATTACAGGACAGCATAATTTATAACCTTGTAAACCAGTACCTTGTGTAACTCTAATTTCTACTTGAAATCATGTCACAGGACTAACATTTTATAATAAATACCATTATGCTTTTATTTCTTATTCGACCTGTCATGTTTGCTTATGGATGTGATGAGTTCATCATATCCATAGTTTCCAGCCAGCACCAACGTGGAGGTATGACTAGGTCTTGTTGTAAACAAAACAAACTGAAGAGATTTCAACATGTCCAAACATCAGATGAAACTTTCTTAAGTTTGTTTTTACAACCATTCACTGGCCTCTTTTTTTTTCCTTTTTTTTTTTTTTTTTTTTTCTCTTTTTTTCTTTTTTTTCTCTTTTTTTCCTTTCCTTTTTGTTTACTACCCACTAGATGACTTTTGTCATCTGCTGATAAGCTTTGCAAACAATTAAGACCAAGATCAGACTCAGTCACTTTAAATTTTGGGCCTGCTCTTGAATTTAATTGTTTGACACTGAGCAGTCTCCATATTTTTTTTTAAAATATACATGTGGGATAAGGTTATCAAAATACATAAGCAGAGGAGAGAGCAGATGACAATTATTATTGTTAAAAGCAGGAAAAAGGGTTAACTTATATTGAAGTTGGAGTTTATCGTGCATATACTTATATCATAGCTGAGTAGTGTGGGTGTACATTTGCTATGGGCTAATATTTTTCGCTATTTGCAGTGCCTTATACCCAGAACATGTAATAACATATTTTTCAATATTCATGTTGCAGGTAAACCCAACCATAAGGACCCTACACATCCAGACTACATACCCTCTGTGTTCAAATACACCAAGACAACAACCGAAGAGCGAGAAAGGCGGCTTAAGAGGTAATTCTAACTTGTTTAAGCCAACCTTAAAATATTTTTGTTTCCCCTTACCTGACCCTGTTCTACCGGTATGGGCCGGTCAGTCGGATTTTTTTTTCACTTCTCAAACTTGATATCCATTAAACTTAATTGTATACAGTAAACCCTGTTTTGAGTTTTTTTTAATTTACCGATTATCACATAATGCAGGTCAAAAGTATTGCAGAATGCTCCCAGGGAGCATTCTGCAATTTTTACCTTCATTTAACCATCAGGTTTTACTGTATAAGAATATCTTTTAAAAATAACACTGTTTACATTGTCAATTCTCTAAGTTTGCGATGAAATTTTTAAAATAATCTTGACTGAAAATTGAATAAACTTTTTGATAAGGGCCTTTTTTCAGGGTCGGTCGGGTAAGGGGAAACAAATAAAATTTTAATTTATGCCTTCAAACACATAATACAAACGGTGTATACCTCCTCATTATGACCTGTGTAAGGCTATGTTCCCTGCTAAATGTCAAGTTAGTCTGTGCATCTACCCTGTCTGATCAGTCTTTACTGTCTGTGTGAAGCAACCATTTCTTTGCTAGCCTTTGACTGAGAGCAAAGGCTCGGACCCAACTAGATTCATATACCGGCTGATCTGAATCTTTGCTGAGTTCTTTTATTGATTTGCGACTTTGTGTAATATATTAAACAGGTTCAAATAATTAACATTTTCCTTGCTAGTGGAGCGGGGACTTTTGTCATCTGCTGATAACCTTTGTACCCAGATCAGGTCTGATGGAAAGTTGGTTCTGATCTTGATCCAAACGGTTTGAAACCATGATAATGTTTCCGAAAGATTTTTTTGTTCAAATTGATTTTGAAAAAAGTCGGCAGATGACAACAAAAGCTTGAAAAAGTAACACCCCAAAAAAAAAAATATATCCTTACAGGCAAAATAAACACGGTCTCATCACAAGAAGACCTGGTCTGAGGGTTTTTAAAACTTTTTACAGGTTCAACTCAACTGAGAATGAAATTTCAATTGCTCATAGAAACTAAAATGCTAAACAATGACAAAATCTTGCTTTAACTCTCCGATTTCGTATTTATCATGCTTATTAATGTTAAATGTCAACAATTGCTGGCATTTTAAAATTAATGAGCATGATTAATTTCATGCTGAGTTGAGTTGAGCATGGTTTAAGTTTTAAAACCTCAGAGCCTGTCTTTGGTTTCAAACAAAAATTGGCCTGTAACTGTTCAGCAAGTTTAAAACTGGAAGTGCTTATACATAGATCAAAGAAACAGTTGAGGCTGCACAGTTAAGCAAATATGCTTCAACTTACAATGTAGGATTAAAAAAGAAGGCGGCTTCACTTAACATGGCTCAATAATCTGAATGTAATTATTATTTATAGATCTATCTATGTTATATATACAGCTGTATTCTTGAAACATATATGTAACTTTTATTTAATATTATTTATCCATAAAATCCTCATTAATATAACCTGCAATAAACATAAGGTCAGAGTTAACCTTTTCCTTGCTAACGGCAACTTTCATGATCTGATAATAATTTTGGTAAACATTTTTGATTCAGATCAGGACCGACAAAAATGTAAGTCCTGACCTGGATCCAAACCAGTTAACACTCTGTTACTGTTAGTGTTCCTAAAAGATTTTTTTAGACTGTTTAAAGTCAGCAGGTGACAACAAAGAGCATGATCAATTACCCTCCAAAAAGAAATTGGAAAAGAACAAAAAAATCATAGATCAAGTGCAAGGATGCAGATTTTTTGGCTAAATTTTTGAGAGTAAAATTTTGAATATTTTTTTAACCTCTGGTTAAAACATGTTTTGGGTGCTCAAAAGACCTGTCTTGGTGAGGTAGGTCTTTTGAGTACCCACAACATGTTTTTGTTGAGAGACTAGGATAATAATTTTCAATTTCACACTGTAATCTTGAGGCCTGTCGGAAAGCAGTCTGATGGTTGAAACATGACTGCCCAAAACTAAGTTGTCTGCTTTTTAGTCTGCTGAAATGCTTAAGAAGTCTCTTCACATAATAATATAGACCAAGATCAGACTACTCCTACACTGCTTCTGTAGGAGCGATCTGATCCGAGTCCGCCAGTTGCCTCTGCATCATGTTATAATCATATTTTCTGTTATTTATTGCAGGTATGAAACTCTTGCCAAAAGGAAGATCAGCTTCTCAATACAGTCACCTGTGCCTCAAAAGAAGACACATACAGATAAAGAAAATGTGCGTTTAGCTACTCCTCTCTCAGCCACTCCTCTCTCAGCCACTCCTCTCCGTGAGTTGCCAATCCAGGATCTGCTACAGACCCCTGTCAGAACAGACAGCATCATGTCCCCACCTTTTGCAGAGCTCCGTGAGTTGCCACCCACCCCAGTCAGTGGTTTAAAGAAGCCTGTGTCAAAAAGTGAACGAGAGATGCTGCATGAGGAGCTTGACAATTTACGAGAAGAGAAACAAGCATTACAGACTGAAGTAGACAACCTTAAACAAACAGTTGAAATGGTGAAACTCTCTTCAAGCTCTATTGAAGAAAATGACGACAGAAGTAGATTTTATACTGGTGTGACCTGGAATGTTTTTCTTACTGTATTTACATTTTTGTCAACATTTCTTAATGCTCATATGAAAATGCATTCAGTGTCGCCTCGGGACCAGTACTTCATTACATTGCTTAAATTAAGAATGGATTTGCCTTTTGAGTTCATAGCCAATCGTATAAACATATCAACTTCAAGTGTTGGAGATATATTCTGGAAGTGGATTGAATTGATTCATTCTAAAATGAATTTTCTGATCAAGTGGCCTGATCGTGAAATTATGTTTTCTACGCTTCCTGGGGTGTTTTCTGTAAAGTTTCCAAGACTAACAACTATAATCGATTGTTTCGAGATTTTTATTGAATGACCAAGAGGTTTATTGGCCCGCGCTCAGTGTTATTCCAATTATGAAAAACACAGCACTGTTAAAGTATTCATTGCCTGTACCCCAAATGGTTCTATAAGCTTTTTATCTTGTGCTTGGGGTGGTCGTGTATCAGATATTGAAATAGTACGCTCATCAGGATTTATTGACCAGAAGTACCACCACCCCGGTGATCAGATCCTAGCAGATAGAGGTTTTACCTTACAAGATGACTTCGCCAGTATATGTGGCGCAGAATTGATAATACCTGCTTTTACGAAGGGGAGAAAACAACTTTCAGCTCAAGATGTTGAAATATCTAGGAAAATTAGCTCAGTCAGGATACATATTGAACGAGTGATTGGATTAATTAAGCATCGATTTGCAATTCTACAGTGTACACTGCCATTAACAACTATTAAGTCTTTAAATGATGAAGCGGATGAGAACAGTATAGCTAGAATTGACAAACTGATACGTTCTTGTGCCATTCACGCAAATCTGAGTGATGGGATAGTCTATTCAGAAAAGTCTGACAATGAAAGCAAGTAAACAGCCTGTGCTACATATACTTTATATGGGCCTGGACATGACAACACCTGTCTTTGAGGTTTGAGACAAAGTGTGATTAGCTACATTGACTAGCTATAAAATTGAAAATTTGCTTATAGTAAGTTTTCCAATACGCAAATAATGAAGGTGCTGATCAGACTGCATAGGTGTGCAGGTTGGTCTGCGCCTTTGTTAGCAAACACTGAAGACAGATTTTCTTGTGTCAAGGCTCATATACAGTTTGTCCAAATTAGGAAACAAATTTATTCTCCACCTTTGAGGCACTTTTTAGCCTAATGTTTACTCAGAAAATGAACTGAAATATCCCATGCAACCTTACGAGGTTGTAACGCTGGGCAGACCCAGGTTGTATGACATGGACCTTTCAGTCATTCCCTGAGTAAATAAAAGGAATCATGTCTATCATGGTTAAACCAGGGTTGTTGGACATAAACCCAAATGAAGGCCTCAAGATAAGAGTGCATAAATGAAAATCTTTTTTTTTTCTCAAGCAAACCATATGTTGTGGATAGTGGGTACTCAAAAGAACCGTCTCACAAGATGGCTCATTTGAGCACCCGAAATACATGCTAAAACTGATGGATAATAAAATAATCAGTGTTTTGGTAAGAGGCCAGGCCTCGAGATTATAAAACTTGAGTACGGATTCAAAAGAAAGCGCAATGATTGGCTGCATGGGGACACGTGTCCGCAAGCAGCCAATCATTGCGCTTTCTTTTTGAGTCTGAGAATGAACTCAAGTTTTATAATCTCGAGATTTTGAAAAAGTGCCTGCTTAGCCCACTTGATAGCTGTTCATGGTTTTACTAGAATTCCACTTTATGCTTTGTTTACACTGTATTTATTATGAACTTAGATTGTAATTCCATTGACTCATTGAGTGACTGAATTTTACTTTGAATAGATTCATTGTAAGGATGGAAAACAGTGTAAATATAGATCAGCTGGCTTATGATGAAGCCAGCTGATCTGTATTTACACTGTTTTCTAAAGACGGTTTAGATTGAGATAAGTTTATGCACATGTAGTACATATTAGATTGAACTTTTCCAATAAACTTCATACATTGTAGTCAGGATGATTCATTGCATTGAGGGGTCACTCACAAATAATGATTTCAAGAAAATAAATATTGTAGATTTTTTTTGTCTGAGTAAACAGTGCTGATCCAGATGAAATGCTGCATTTCCCCACATTTCATCTGGGTCTGCACTGTCTGCCAAAGTACCCGTTTAGGAGTGATCCATCTGAAAAGGGTTTTAATTACTTTCTCCTGCAACTTTTACAGAACCATGATCCTTTGGGTTCTCTCTTTAATTTTACACACTCAAAATGAAACCACTGAAACTTACAAGTTGGTTCATCACAACCTATCATTTTCCTGTTGGCATCTTCAGGTTCTTGGCATATGCAGAACAATTTTGGCTGCTCATTTGCTTTTGGTAGTCTCTGTTGCTGACTCGCTGAATGTTCTAATTTCCTAGTTAATAACTCTGGCAAAACACATGTTCTGTAGAAGCTGATGCACTTTTTGATTAAGCGTTCACAGAAAACATTATCCCTTTGTACATATACTATCAAAGTGAATTTTGGTGACCACACAACAAAATCACACTGTTGTACATCATAAACATACATTTGCATTTGCACTTGTGTGTAATACTTATGGTTGACTTTAAGTTGATTCCCCTCAATACAGCAATTTGGACTAGCTAAAAATTCCTTATGAGTTTTGTCTCTAAATGAATAAGGACATTTGACCTCCACTACCCTTTTTCCATGACAATCACAATGAGTAATAGCATCCGCTGATGCACCTATAAATGGTAGATCTGTGTCTACCATTAGACCTGCTTTCTGCCGCGACCAATTAATATGTTGAGGCACTACAGTTTTCATTGTTTGGCTATAGTCTTTGAGGGCATCCATCTCATGTTCTTTACCCCACATCACTGCCGGTACACGCAGTTCCTTAGTATCAGGAAAACAGATCATTTTTAACACAGTCCTTGAGGGATTAAGAAGATCCGTGTTCAATACACCATGAGCTGTAGAGGAGGTTATTCGTCCCTCTCGTTGGCTGTACCATTCAAGGCAGTCACTTTGGCCTTTGGTTATTTCAAACAAGTACACTTGTTGATCTGCACTGAGTTTAACAGAACGTAAAATTTCCTCACATTTAGAGATCAGCTGAACATCTGACAGTTCACAATTAGCAGGAGAATATAACGATCTTAGTGATGAAGGCAACTTAGGGTCTGGCTTTGGCTTCCTCTTCCAATGAAATGGTTCCGAATATCCATCGAAACAACTAAACACAACTGGTTTAACACCTGATTCCTTTAACTTGCTCATTAGTTGATCTTGTTCCTCTTGTGAAGCAGTGGGAACAGGCTTTATCCTGCGTCTTGCTTTAAGCCTTGACCTTTGAACACTGGTTTCTTTGTAGAATTTAATTTTTGATATGGGGCAGGCTTCAACTTTCTTCACATAATCTTGATTCCATCTACATGGCTCATCGGTACACACAGTTCTTGTATGGCCGAGGCGGACATTAGCTTCAATTTTGAATAGTAAAGATCCAACATGAGAACAGGATTCCCCAAGCCTGTAACAAAAATAAATGGTTCTGATAATACACAGGAATTTATTTCAATTAATATCTTTTAGCTTTGAGTTGGGCGAGTTCATGAGAATGTGATATTATGCACAAATACAAAATATCACTCTTCAAGTGTGCATGATATGATATCCAGTGATGCTAGATGCCTGTGCATATTTGATCTTAGCAGAAATTCCATTATGAATATGAAATAATTGTGTGAAAAGCATATGTTCTGATCAGCTGACTTCATCTGAAGTCAACTTATCTGGATTCACACTTTTCATAAAGAATGTCTAGAATATGGGCAATATTATGCTATCTTGCTGTATGCTTATCAGGTTGAATATGGTATTTTTCTTATAAGAACGATGAGTCGTAGACTTCTATACCTGTTTAAGAAAACAGTGTGGATCCAGATCAGCTGGCTTCTGACTAGTAAAGCAATTGATCAGGATCCATACTATTTTTTTCTCATCATTGCACCATCAGATGAACTGAAAACTAGAAGGCCATATACATGTAGTATTAACACCAAAAACTTAATGTACTCAGTGTGTGTGTGGTTCTTAGGTAGCATGTGTTATTATTTTTGTCGTTACATCAGGACTTTAGTTAAGCGTGCGTAACAGAAAAATAGTTTTCTTATTTCTCAACCAAAACATATGTTGTGGGTACTCGAAAGAACTGTCTCATTGAGACGGTTCTCTTGAGCACCCAAAACATATGCTAAAAATGATGGGTAAGGAAATGTTGACATTTTTTATGCAGAAAATTTTTGTTTATCTAAACCTGTAGTTACATATATAAATTTAAGCCAATTAATAAAAACAACTTTGATATGAAATAGTATTTGTTGGGTTTTTATTTCGCATTTCAACTTATTAATCTTTTCTTCACAGAAAAGCTGTTAAAAGATACATTCATAAATGGGGTAGACCAAATGAGATGCCACAGACTGCTGCATTCATTGAAGTTTCTCTATTTAAGGATAAAAATGATCTGATCACACAAAGTATAATGTGGCATCCAAGTCTATTGTTTAAAACTGGATGGAAGATTTTATAAGTCAAGAAATGGTTAAGTGTGACTTGCATCTGCATTGCGCATGTATAGTAGGTTAGACCCTTTCCTGATTCAGGGAAACCCCCAAACTGACACTGTGTCAAACCTTCAAGACCCAGATGAAATGCTGCATAACATTTAGTCTTAAAAGGGCCAGCATACATTGCATATATGGCTAGTATTTAAAGTATAAAATGGTGATCAAATTTTAAGCATGGGTTCTGCAATAAATAAAACAAACAAGTTGATCCAATGGAGGGAAAATTACAAATATGAAATATATAACAAGTATGGAGTGTAAGGCATTAAGAAGAAAAACACTAGGGCTCAGTATACATGTATAAGGAGTATTATTAAATATTACCCAGCTTGGCAGTCACAGTGAGCAAACGATACTGTTCCATCTCTCGAAAGAGCAACCCATGGATGGTGTGGATCCTCTCCTAGACGCATAGACCGCTTAACCTCAGCTTTCAGCAAAACATGTGAGCTCTCTAGTGGCTTATAGATGAAGACTGTGTGGACCCAGCCGCTTCTGTAGTTTTGATGGGCTTGTGTGCTCTTGTAGTTCTTCATCTTCTCTCTTGTAAAAACACCTGAAAGACAAGAGAAATCCTTGAAGTTAAAAATACATAGCAGTGCTTATTAAATGGAAAGTTATTTTCTTATTTATGTTTTGGGTACGAAAAACAAGTGTCTCAAAAGAGACGTTTCTTTTGAGTACCCATTAACATGTTAAAATTGATGGCTATAAATAAAATATCAATCAATATTCTTTAGGGCCTGGTCTGGTTCCTTACTGTTTGCAAAGGTTATCAGCAGATGACATTGTCCGGCAAAGATTCAATGCAAAATTAAAATACTTTGGTTCAATCTCAAATTGTCATAACCCCTAATAGAGTGTCACACATCTAGTCGACATTCTTTAGGGCCTGATCTGGGTCCAAACTGTTTGCAAAGGTTATCAGCAGATGACACTGTCAGGTAAAGATTCAATGCAAAGTTAAAATACATAAGTTCAAATTGTCATAACCCCTAATAGAGTGTCACACATCTAGTCGACATTCTTTAGGGCCTGATCTGGGTCCAAACTGTTTGCAAAGGGTATCAGCAGATGACACTTTCAGGTAAAGTTTCAATACAAAGTTAAAATACATAAGTTCAAATTGTCATAACCCCTAATAGAGTGTCACACATTTAGTCAACATTCTTTAGGGCCTGATCTCGGTCCAAACTGTTTGCAAAGGGTATCAGCAGATGACACTTTCAGGTAAAGTTTCAATGCAAAAGTTAAATACATAGGTTTAAACTCAAATTGTCTTTACCCCCCTCTTACAAACATTTTGTCGATTTTCTGTAGGACGTGATCAGATTCCAAACTGTTTGCAAAGGTTATCAGCAGATGATACTGTCAGGCTAAGATCCAATTCAAAGTTTAAAAATATTTGCTCAGTCTCAAATAATCTTTAATAGAATGTCACATTTTAGGCCTGATCTGGGTCCAAACTATTTGCAAAGGTTTACTAGCAGATGACATTGTCAGGTAAAGATTCAAAGCAAAAGTAAAATACACTGTACAAAGCAAAAGTAAAATACACTGTACAAAGATTCAACCTCATATTATCACTACCCCTAATAGAATGTCAAACATTTTGTCGATATTCTGTAGGGCCTGTTCTTGGTCCAAACTGTTTGCAAAGGTTATCAGCAGATGAAGATTCAATGCAGTTAAAATACACCGGTCCAATCTCAAGTTGTCAGAACCCCTGATAGAATCATGTCAAACATTTTTTTATATTCTGTAGGGCCTGATCTGGGTCCAAACTGTTTGCAAAGGTTATCAGCAGATGACACTGCCAGATAAAGATTAATATACATCAGTTCAAATTGTCATACCCCATAAAGTGTCGAACAGTTTGGATTCTGATCCGGCCAGACAGAATGTAGGGCCTGATCTGGGTCCAACTTGTTTGCACAGGTTATCAGCAGATGACGCTGCTAGGCAAAGATTAATATACATCAGTTCAAATTGTCATACCCCCTAAAGAGAAACAGATTTTACTTTGATCAGGCCGGACAAAGTAAAGGGCCTATTCTCGGTCCAAACTGTTTGCAAAGGTAAAATACATCAGTTCAAACGGTCATAACCCCTAAAGTGTCAAACAGTTTGGATCGGATCCCCATCAGGCCCAACATTCAGAGGCCAGACAAATGTCAGGCCCAATCTGGGTCCAAACTGTTTGCAAAGGGTATCAGCAGATGACACTGTCAGGTAATGTGAAATACAATGGCTTAGCCCCAAGTTGCCATAACCCTAGTGTGACAAACAATTTGGGACCTGATCACATACTGTGTGATCTGGACCCAAACTGTTTGCAAAGTGTATCAGCAGATAACTAGATAAATAGTACGGTACCTGGAGTTTCAACAAGGTAAGAATACACATCTCCCCATTCAAGATCTGGCCATTTTGTAGGGTTGTTTTCCCAGACGCCTTCTGGAAGCTTGTAGGGACACTCAGGGAGGTTCAAAATTGATAACTTTTTCTTATATCTAACTTTTGTCACAGCATCTAGTTGATCAAAATATTGATACAAATCTTGAGACATTGTTGCTTTACATATGTTGGAATACCATATAATAAATGTTGGGAACTTTTCTTGAAAGTGGTAGCTTTCATGACAGGCTGCATATTGCACCAAAGGTGTTGAGTAATGGGTTACCTGTGTCAAACTTACCTGTGAAACGGGGAGGTGTGAAATGTCATATTTCAGATCCAGAATTAAACAATATTTATCTAGAGCTTGATAATACCTGTGGGTATATGTATTTTTATTTTCGTTTTATCGTTGTTTACGCTCAGAAAACAAGGGACACTCATTTCTTTAACGTCTAAATGATCGCAAAACATGGCCCACCACCCCACCCACACCCGTGTTTTTTTCACTAATTTGTGAAAAATCGCTGCTATTATAATCAAAATCATCGTTGCGGGACAAAAGGAAATGTTTTTCCTTCGAAATAAATGCAGAATGGTGAAAAAATCGGGGAATTTGAATAAATGCGGGTAGTTTTTCATCATTTTCCCGTTACTCGTAATGTAAAAATTCACCTTCCGGTTTATTTGTTTACATGTCGCTAAGGCTGTGACGTCACGGCGGTCCCGAGAATAAACAGCCAGGCCTCGCATTCGATCCAACGAAAACATTTGAATTTCCGGTGTTGATCTTAAGATCACGTCTTTGAATTTGGAATTCCAAGTTCAACCATAGTCCATCTTAAGATCACATAGATTCCAAGATCAGAGCCAACACTGCGAGAGATCTAGATTGGTTCCCCTCGTTGATAAAGCTCCACTTCCGCTACGCATATAACGTTTGGTAACTAGTAATTTTTTACAAGTAGAGAATCCTACTCATCCGACTGCGCATGCTCTAGAAAAGATTTTTCAACACATACTTCAGTATTTTTTTCAGTTACTATAATTTTATAATTAAGTAAAAGAAAAAAATATAAACTCCCAGAAAAAAATAAACTTAATAAAACGGCTTGTTTAAAAAATGCACTTTAAGTCAAGGGTATTTTCCAATACTCGTCACTCATGACGTCAGTGTGATGCGATACGTAGGCGCAATGGAGGCTAGTAGTTACCTGTCTTAATATGCTGACAAGCTATTAAAGGGAGAGAACCAGTCTACGAGAGATCTAGATGAGATATCGTCAGGTCTCGCGAGAATGGGTGCACACTGGGATTGAGCCGCCTTTTTTATTAAAAATATATTATGCGATCACTGCTTGCATGACTCAGGGCTTTACATCCAGAAAATATTGACTAAAAGAGAAATGATAAACTGTCAAAAATTTAACCTTTTGCTATTTTTAACAATAAATTCGGTCACTACAGCAGTGCGAGAATTGAACGAGACTAGCCAAATATCGCTAGTTACCCATGATGCAAAGGGCGAAAAGCGAGAGATCTAGATGAGGTATCGTCAGGTCTCGCGAGAATGTAGGTTTTGAGATTCAATTCAAATGTTTATCCCGTTTTCAACTGTGTCCAAACTATTTCTATTGCCTTACAATCGTTGTCAAGTATTGAACTAACAGAAAGAAAGCGTTTTCCATCGTTTGGAAGGAAAATATTTTGTTGTTTAGAGTGACGTCATATTTAGACGCGCACAACTCCCCAGCAGTGGCGTAAATATCACCTTGTGTATTCCCGTCGTTGCTCTGCGCACCCGTTCAAACCCATGCGCGGATCCAGGAAA
Organism: Loripinus fragilis; assembly: GCA_964019695.1. Lineage (NCBI taxonomy): Eukaryota > Metazoa > Mollusca > Bivalvia > Lucinida > Lucinidae > Loripinus > Loripinus fragilis. The sequence continues at coordinate 63,322 of CAXHUL010000272.1, forward strand.
TTTCGTCAGGGGGGGGGGGTCCAGGTAAATCCGACAAAAAACTCTGACGTTTTTTAGTCCTCAGCTTATTTAAAATAAGTCGAATGGTTAATTCCCAAGAAAACTATCATTTTTTTTAGGTTCCAGAGGGGGTCCAACATTTACCAGGGGGGTCCAACTTTTTCCAGGGGGGGGGGGGGGTCCAATCGCTTATCTGTTGAAACCCATATAACTTGTGGTTTTCCAGGGGGTCCAGACCCCCTGTCCCCCCCCCCCTCTGGATCCGCACTTGATGCCACAACACAAAAAGGCATTTCACGATACGCTCAACAGATATCCGAACACAAAGACCACAGACATGAAACAAAACACAATAAAAGTAAAGGAACCAGCGATCTTCTTCAGAGAAAATAGTGCAGAACCAGAAAAAAGGATGCATGAAAATTTATCAAAAATGCAGGGTCAAACGCAAAGGGGTAAAGAAACATTGAACTAGCAACAACAGAATCCCTTTCCTAGAATGGACATCAGCTTCAGCCATCAGGAAGGATTAATGTATTTTACTGACCAAAATTTTGCCAAGATTTCGTTGTTGTTAAAACATAATGATGAACACCAGAATCCAAATAAATAATTACACATTGACCCAAAGCCTGGGCCGCCACAACCAATGGGAAGCACATCAAACATCAGATCAACAACAACAGAACCACCACCCCAAGCCACCGGGGTTGGGGGTGGGGGCATTATACTGGTACCAAATCTTCCCTTCGCTCTAGATTCTTTTGTTGTTAAAACACAAACTTTTTTTAGCTTGCAATGAGGCCTCACAACAATTACATTGTATCATCACAGAGAAACAATCAAATAAAATTAACACACTACAATGAAATAAAGAAAAGGGCTCATGAATCACAGATTTATAGTCAGAGCTAAAGGGATCCTTAAGTTGAGCTACAGTGGGTCCAGCCAAACTCGACACCTTACAAACTCGGCCCCTAGCTAATTTAGTCCCTAACAAACTCAGCCCCTAAAAAGAAGAACTACCAACTTGGCCCCTACAAACTCGACCAAAACCGAAATAATGTTTCATTCGTTTCAGGAGCATGTATAGTTTCAATGTATATGTGCTTAGCCTAAAGTATGGCTTGTCTATTTTTCAGTAGACCTATTGACAACATACTCAATTCCAAATAACCAGCATCATCATGGTTTTAGATATCAGAGTCCACATCCTTGGTCAGGTGTGGTACATGACTGTATCATTTCCTGATCTGTGCCACCTTTCTTACTTTCAAATCTCTCAGTTAAATTAGAAAATGTTTTTGATCAACATATTTTTGCATGCTGGATAACTTTATGTTGTTTTTATGTCAGAGACGCTCATCTATGCATGAGCTATTCTCTATACAATGAAACCCTGCAAACGGATAGCTCTGATGAGACTGGCAGTTGCACCTATTCCATGACTAGCTGCTCAAAAATAGTAAATGAGTATGATCAGTTAATACCACAATCACAAACAGCAGACATCCCCATGGCACCCCGAGGAAGAGCCACTCAACCATCACAAGACACCAGGAAGACAAATTAAGCAAAGGCACTGTCTCCGAGTCCGGTACCGGACCCCTAGACTACGGGACTACGGGTCCGGTGCCGGACCCCTAGACACTGATTCTAGGGGTCCGGTACCGGACCACGATCCACGCCTATGAGGACTGTCTCGGGGTCCGGTAGTTTGTGAAACAACTACTGACATGTTTAGGGATACGGGTCCGTACCTGCACGTATATGTGATAACTGTTATTTTACCAACAAAAACTCATGTTGAAGTTACACTTTGCTTCGTCCGCCATATTTGTACCGGACTCGGAGACAGTGCCTTAAGCAAAGCAACCAGCTCTCTCTTCCCCATCAAGATGATTGCAATACTAGTATGGACATAAAGTAACGTACAACAAAAATAGAACAATTACAGACTCCCACAATGGGAGTAACAATAAACAAAAAGTCAACAACAACGTAACCACCGCCTTGGAACGGACAGCAGCCTAAGCCACATAGGGTGGGGGGGGGGGAGGGGGCTTTAATGCATTTTGCTGGTATCAAATCTTCGCCCTAGATTCTGCTGTTGTTGAAGTACAAGAAATGTTCAGCTCGCATGGGGACTAATCAAATTAACACACCATGATGAAACAAAAAAGGCTCATGACTAACAGATAGCCAGAACTAAAGAAAACCTCAAGTTGAGCCACGGTGGGTCCAGCTACAGATAAGCATCAGGCACCAACCCACCGATTGAAGCTTTACGTCAGAGCCGTCATAGAGTCTGAGGCCTGGCCCACCGTCGTGCAATTAAAGAGGAAACCAGAGCTATAAACCGTGATTTGGTTTAAAACCAGACATGCAGACTGTCGCATGACATCCAAGTTGAATTTGAAATATTGCAAACAGTGCAGCCCAAGTTGAGAAGCCCGATTATATAGCGTTTCATTAGGGTCTACCAATTAATGGTGATTAAACAGAAAGAGAATGTGACAAATGTCGTCGGAGTGGTGGACTAATATTTTACAAATAAACATGTGCCAATATCAAAGGCTCTATACACACTCATCAAATGTATTGCTGACACTGATGAAGCCCTGTAAACTTGTGTTTTGCCATCTTCGGCAGGTCCAGCGGGCCTCCAACCTCTGAACTTTCTCATTCAAAGCAGATAAGCAGAGAACTGTTGTAAATATCCTTAACAATCGTCAGGGAACAGAGCCTGTTCTACTTTAGTACTGCCCAGGGCGTTCGCATCACAGGCAAGGGACGTCAGAAAGAGGTTAAAACCATTAAAAAAAACATGGGCTGTACTGTCTATAAAGTGTAGCTCTGGAACCTCATTAACCAGGTATTGGACCACTCAAACCTAGTATATAAATCATGTTGGAGCTGCTCCTCATCTGAGATACTATTGATGGTCTTGTAAAGAATGCAGTCATCTGCAAAGATCTTAAGGATGTCTGAGGGGAAAAGTTATTACCGATGTCATTAATGTAGAGCAGAAACATCAGTGGTCGAATGAGTCAATGACTGTTTCCTGTAACCCCAGAAAGGACATCCTAGTCGGGGGATGTTGATCCGTCTAGGACAACTCTTTGTTGACGGTGGCATAGCCCATGCTTGATGCACTCATTAGTCCTTCCTGTAGCTCCATAGTGCTGGAGTTTGTGAAGTGCCTTGCTAAAATGAGGTCCTGACATTATAATTGAGGGTCTGGATGGGGGAGGGGTTCTGTTATTCACTATTCATTAAAAATTTTGCCCATTATTCATCTCATTAAAATTATGGGTTATTCAATATAATAAGACCAATTATTAAAAGTAAGAAAGGTGGCAAAGAACTCTGATTATTCACTATTCATTAATTTTTTCTTCAATTCATTAAAAAAATAGGATTATTCATTATTTTTTAGGCCCTCTTTATTCACAATTCATTATTTTTTTTGCTCATTATTCACTATAAAATAAGGACATTATTCACTTATCATTATACACCTTCCAGACCCTCATAATTAGTGTATGCAAATATATCAGGTTAAATTATCTTAAAATTTAGACTTGAAGATGCACAGTTTATTTGTTTGCTTTGCACGGTTTAGGTAGTGCCTAAGTTCATATTATGATTTATGATATCATTCTAAGTGATGTTGTCTGGTCCTGCTGCTTTCACTGGGTTTATATTGAAAAGTCGCTTAGATACCCCAGAGACTACTATTATCTATAATGTTTTGCATGGAAGGCCTCTTGTGTATTCTATCTCGGACCCAGTATGGCGCGAGACCACAATTAATTTTACTATAAAGTTTAATCATTCATTACAGCACCTCCTATTATACATGATGAAGCTGGCTTTCTTCTGAAGCTTTTCCCCACTCAAACATGGCCTGGGAGTCATTCTAATCACTGACTAGATAGGGCAAGTTCGGCTCGTTTTGGAACCACAAGAGTTTAGACAAACCCTATGTGACACAGTAGTCGTGTTGGCTATCTTAACAGCATTTTACTTAGGTGTGCAGAGGCCTCAATTTTCCTAGAATTACCAGTTACCGGGACAGAAGCAACATTTTCTGAAAGCTTATTCATTGGGCAGTTCAGACATACCAAATAGCAAGGATGCTCACATGAATTGGTAGATTTACAGCCCACTAAAAGGGGAACTATTTGCGCGAAAGAACATCCTTATTGTGTACAACCAATCAAGGGACATAATTGTGGTCTGATTCCTATCAGACCCCAATTTTATTCTTTATTGAGAAAATAAATCTATATACCAACAACTATACATTCACTGAACTTGTGAAAGCAATATGAGAACAACAGAATGAGAATTCAAAATGTGACAGCCAATCAAACACACATAACATATTTCGGAAAAAACAGCCTTCAGAGGGGGCATTTTTTCCAGGCCGAGATTTCAATATTTTTGCAATAACTTTCTTATTTCTTGAAATTTTAGAATGAATTAAAAAATGCCAGAATCTCTGAAGTTCCTCCTCTCTACATAGTCCAAAAGTGATGGAAAAATATCTGCCAAGTAGGTGTATGGCAATTTTAAACTTAAATTTCAGTAATTTTTATTAAATTTGATAAATTTCAAGCTTTAAATTCAAATTTAAAGAGGAAATTGACAATCAAAACTGCTGAATTTTAGTTTTGATTATTTACATAACAATGCCAAATACAATAGGAGGCCGTCCATTATATGTGTGCGGGATGCTGAAGAATGTGAAGCAGTCAAACACAGCATGCGTCTGTGAGCCGTCAACAAATTGTCGACAGGAATACAAAACACCACCTGGATGACATATGCATATGCAGCTCTTTTTCATAAAAAGTGACAGGGTCACTTATTCTATGATGTCTGTTATTGCTTAGAATTCCCCCAATTCTGACACCATGCAAAAATGAGTATAAATGTGACAGGAAAGTCCTTTTTCATCCTTTTCATAATCAGCAGTGTCAGACACAATTCAAGGTGGGGCATTTTGTCCTTCCAGGGCATATCCACTCATTATGCAGACTCCAATGATGCTTGTGCAGACTCCAAGGAGGTATTTAATTCACCTAGAACTTAGTTATTCAGTACAAAAAAATCTTACCGAAGGTTTTGGAATCGACGGTTTCTTGTTATATGACGGTGACTGCTCAATATAGAAGAACCACTGTGTAGTCTGGCATGGTGTTGTCACTTATAACCGGTGGACTTGTTCAATTGTCTTCCCATAGACTCCATAACCTAATCATAAATAAATAAGAATAATTAATTACTCCTTGAAACACTGTCGGACAAGTGGTACAGAGTTACTTTTTTAGTTTCAATCAGTTAATCAGAGACTCCAAGAGCAACAGCAGTTTGATCAGAGTCCAAACTATTTATGGACAAAAACACCATTTGAGATCACACTGGTTATGCTGTATTTACCCTAAATATTCCACCTGGTAGGCATGAGCAAGTAGTTTCAACCAAGATCAAACCATTTAGATAGGAGCAGTCTGATCAGGGCTTATATAACTTGCCTATATCACAACTCATCCGATTGTGAAATGGGGGGGGGGGGGGGGGGGGGTGGTCAAAAGATTTCAAGATAAGCTTGCAGAGAAGCTATGGTGTGCCAATATTTAGAGTAAATACGGTAATTACCATATTTAAGTCTAGTGCCAAGAAAACATGTTAGCATGGTCAGGAAATGCCACAATCACAAACTACAGGTCAACCAGCCATCACATCCCGAGGAAGAGACACTCTAACACAGACACCCACACAATAGCAAGAACACAATAAAAGCCGACCGCAGCTCTCTTACTCAGCAAGACAAATTTTAAAAAAAATAAGGAAGGACACTATAAACTACCTTGTTAATTAGTTACACCCCCCCCCCCCCACTCGGCACATACAAACACACAAAATTGGAGCAGCAGTAGATATTGATTCAACATTTGACAAGGGCTATAAAGTTCGGACTTGTTCACTGTCCCGATAGGCATTTTTGAGCTGCCCGAGGCCACAAAGTAGCTGGCCAGTGTTGAGGTGGGACCTGCCTGTCTCAGAGTGAGCTTGTTATTTTAAACAAACAACTCCTTTCAGGCTTGAATCTACAGTCGAGATGGATTAGGAATACACTTTTGCACCTTATTTCGACATGTACCAATTGTCGACACCTTACAAAAGCCTAGAAATCTCAGTTTTAACCAAATATTAACAAAAATATGGCTTATTTTTTCTTCAAAAGCTTGTTCTTGAGCTTATTTCATATCTCTAGGCAAAATATCATGTCAATAGGGGCCTAAGCATCTCAAAAACCCAAAAATAGAAATTTGCTCCAACTGCCAGATCGCTCAGAACAGGCGCGAGACCACAATTAATTTTACTATAAAGTTTAATCATTCATTACAGCACCTCCTATTATACATGATGAAGCTGGCTTTCTTCTGAAGCTTTTCCCCACTCAAACATGGCCTGGGAGTCATTCTAATCACTGACTAGATAGGGCAAGTTCGGCTCGTTTTGGAACCACAAGAGTTTAGACAAACCCTATGTGACACAGTAGTCGTGTTGGCTATCTTAACAGCATTTTACTTAGGTGTGCAGAGGCCTCAATTTTCCTAGAATTACCAGTTACCGGGACAGAAGCAACATTTTCTGAAAGCTTATTCATTGGGCAGTTCAGACATACCAAATAGCAAGGATGCTCACATGAATTGGTAGATTTACAGCCCACTAAAAGGGGAACTATTTGCGCGAAAGAACATCCTTATTGTGTACAACCAATCAAGGGACATAATTGTGGTCTGATTCCTATCAGACCCCAATTTTATTCTTTATTGAGAAAATAAATCTATATACCAACAACTATACATTCACTGAACTTGTGAAAGCAATATGAGAACAACAGAATGAGAATTCAAAATGTGACAGCCAATCAAACACACATAACATATTTCGGAAAAAACAGCCTTCAGAGGGGGCATTTTTTCCAGGCCGAGATTTCAATATTTTTGCAATAACTTTCTTATTTCTTGAAATTTTAGAATGAATTAAAAAATGCCAGAATCTCTGAAGTTCCTCCTCTCTACATAGTCCAAAAGTGATGGAAAAATATCTGCCAAGTAGGTGTATGGCAATTTTAAACTTAAATTTCAGTAATTTTTATTAAATTTGATAAATTTCAAGCTTTAAATTCAAATTTAAAGAGGAAATTGACAATCAAAACTGCTGAATTTTAGTTTTGATTATTTACATAACAATGCCAAATACAATAGGAGGCCGTCCATTATATGTGTGCGGGATGCTGAAGAATGTGAAGCAGTCAAACACAGCATGCGTCTGTGAGCCGTCAACAAATTGTCGACAGGAATACAAAACACCACCTGGATGACATATGCATATGCAGCTCTTTTTCATAAAAAGTGACAGGGTCACTTATTCTATGATGTCTGTTATTGCTTAGAATTCCCCCAATTCTGACACCATGCAAAAATGAGTATAAATGTGACAGGAAAGTCCTTTTTCATCCTTTTCATAATCAGCAGTGTCAGACACAATTCAAGGTGGGGCATTTTGTCCTTCCAGGGCATATCCACTCATTATGCAGACTCCAATGATGCTTGTGCAGACTCCAAGGAGGTATTTAATTCACCTAGAACTTAGTTATTCAGTACAAAAAAATCTTACCGAAGGTTTTGGAATCGACGGTTTCTTGTTATATGACGGTGACTGCTCAATATAGAAGAACCACTGTGTAGTCTGGCATGGTGTTGTCACTTATAACCGGTGGACTTGTTCAATTGTCTTCCCATAGACTCCATAACCTAATCATAAATAAATAAGAATAATTAATTACTCCTTGAAACACTGTCGGACAAGTGGTACAGAGTTACTTTTTTAGTTTCAATCAGTTAATCAGAGACTCCAAGAGCAACAGCAGTTTGATCAGAGTCCAAACTATTTATGGACAAAAACACCATTTGAGATCACACTGGTTATGCTGTATTTACCCTAAATATTCCACCTGGTAGGCATGAGCAAGTAGTTTCAACCAAGATCAAACCATTTAGATAGGAGCAGTCTGATCAGGGCTTATATAACTTGCCTATATCACAACTCATCCGATTGTGAAATGGGGGGGGGGGGGGGGGGGGGGGGTGGTCAAAAGATTTCAAGATAAGCTTGCAGAGAAGCTATGGTGTGCCAATATTTAGAGTAAATACGGTAATTACCATATTTAAGTCTAGTGCCAAGAAAACATGTTAGCATGGTCAGGAAATGCCACAATCACAAACTACAGGTCAACCAGCCATCACATCCCGAGGAAGAGACACTCTAACACAGACACCCACACAATAGCAAGAACACAATAAAAGCCGACCGCAGCTCTCTTACTCAGCAAGACAAATTTTAAAAAAAATAAGGAAGGACACTATAAACTACCTTGTTAATTAGTTACACCCCCCCCCCCCCCACTCGGCACATACAAACACACAAAATTGGAGCAGCAGTAGATATTGATTCAACATTTGACAAGGGCTATAAAGTTCGGACTTGTTCACTGTCCCGATAGGCATTTTTGAGCTGCCCGAGGCCACAAAGTAGCTGGCCAGTGTTGAGGTGGGACCTGCCTGTCTCAGAGTGAGCTTGTTATTTTAAACAAACAACTCCTTTCAGGCTTGAATCTACAGTCGAGATGGATTAGGAATACACTTTTGCACCTTATTTCGACATGTACCAATTGTCGACACCTTACAAAAGCCTAGAAATCTCAGTTTTAACCAAATATTAACAAAAATATGGCTTATTTTTTCTTCAAAAGCTTGTTCTTGAGCTTATTTCATATCTCTAGGCAAAATATCATGTCAATAGGGGCCTAAGCATCTCAAAAACCCAAAAATAGAAATTTGCTCCAACTGCCAGATCGCTCAGAACAGGCGCGAGACCACAATTAATTTTACTATAAAGTTTAATCATTCATTACAGCACCTCCTATTATACATGATGAAGCTGGCTTTCTTCTGAAGCTTTTCCCCACTCAAACATGGCCTGGGAGTCATTCTAATCACTGACTAGATAGGGCAAGTTCGGCTCGTTTTGGAACCACAAGAGTTTAGACAAACCCTATGTGACACAGTAGTCGTGTTGGCTATCTTAACAGCATTTTACTTAGGTGTGCAGAGGCCTCAATTTTCCTAGAATTACCAGTTACCGGGACAGAAGCAACATTTTCTGAAAGCTTATTCATTGGGCAGTTCAGACATACCAAATAGCAAGGATGCTCACATGAATTGGTAGATTTACAGCCCACTAAAAGGGGAACTATTTGCGCGAAAGAACATCCTTATTGTGTACAACCAATCAAGGGACATAATTGTGGTCTGATTCCTATCAGACCCCAATTTTATTCTTTATTGAGAAAATAAATCTATATACCAACAACTATACATTCACTGAACTTGTGAAAGCAATATGAGAACAACAGAATGAGAATTCAAAATGTGACAGCCAATCAAACACACATAACATATTTCGGAAAAAACAGCCTTCAGAGGGGGCATTTTTTCCAGGCCGAGATTTCAATATTTTTGCAATAACTTTCTTATTTCTTGAAATTTTAGAATGAATTAAAAAATGCCAGAATCTCTGAAGTTCCTCCTCTCTACATAGTCCAAAAGTGATGGAAAAATATCTGCCAAGTAGGTGTATGGCAATTTTAAACTTAAATTTCAGTAATTTTTATTAAATTTGATAAATTTCAAGCTTTAAATTCAAATTTAAAGAGGAAATTGACAATCAAAACTGCTGAATTTTAGTTTTGATTATTTACATAACAATGCCAAATACAATAGGAGGCCGTCCATTATATGTGTGCGGGATGCTGAAGAATGTGAAGCAGTCAAACACAGCATGCGTCTGTGAGCCGTCAACAAATTGTCGACAGGAATACAAAACACCACCTGGATGACATATGCATATGCAGCTCTTTTTCATAAAAAGTGACAGGGTCACTTATTCTATGATGTCTGTTATTGCTTAGAATTCCCCCAATTCTGACACCATGCAAAAATGAGTATAAATGTGACAGGAAAGTCCTTTTTCATCCTTTTCATAATCAGCAGTGTCAGACACAATTCAAGGTGGGGCATTTTGTCCTTCCAGGGCATATCCACTCATTATGCAGACTCCAATGATGCTTGTGCAGACTCCAAGGAGGTATTTAATTCACCTAGAACTTAGTTATTCAGTACAAAAAAATCTTACCGAAGGTTTTGGAATCGACGGTTTCTTGTTATATGACGGTGACTGCTCAATATAGAAGAACCACTGTGTAGTCTGGCATGGTGTTGTCACTTATAACCGGTGGACTTGTTCAATTGTCTTCCCATAGACTCCATAACCTAATCATAAATAAATAAGAATAATTAATTACTCCTTGAAACACTGTCGGACAAGTGGTACAGAGTTACTTTTTTAGTTTCAATCAGTTAATCAGAGACTCCAAGAGCAACAGCAGTTTGATCAGAGTCCAAACTATTTATGGACAAAAACACCATTTGAGATCACACTGGTTATGCTGTATTTACCCTAAATATTCCACCTGGTAGGCATGAGCAAGTAGTTTCAACCAAGATCAAACCATTTAGATAGGAGCAGTCTGATCAGGGCTTATATAACTTGCCTATATCACAACTCATCCGATTGTGAAATGGGGGGGGGGGGGGGGGGGGGTGGTCAAAAGATTTCAAGATAAGCTTGCAGAGAAGCTATGGTGTGCCAATATTTAGAGTAAATACGGTAATTACCATATTTAAGTCTAGTGCCAAGAAAACATGTTAGCATGGTCAGGAAATGCCACAATCACAAACTACAGGTCAACCAGCCATCACATCCCGAGGAAGAGACACTCTAACACAGACACCCACACAATAGCAAGAACACAATAAAAGCCGACCGCAGCTCTCTTACTCAGCAAGACAAATTTTAAAAAAAATAAGGAAGGACACTATAAACTACCTTGTTAATTAGTTACACCCCCCCCCCCCCCACTCGGCACATACAAACACACAAAATTGGAGCAGCAGTAGATATTGATTCAACATTTGACAAGGGCTATAAAGTTCGGACTTGTTCACTGTCCCGATAGGCATTTTTGAGCTGCCCGAGGCCACAAAGTAGCTGGCCAGTGTTGAGGTGGGACCTGCCTGTCTCAGAGTGAGCTTGTTATTTTAAACAAACAACTCCTTTCAGGCTTGAATCTACAGTCGAGATGGATTAGGAATACACTTTTGCACCTTATTTCGACATGTACCAATTGTCGACACCTTACAAAAGCCTAGAAATCTCAGTTTTAACCAAATATTAACAAAAATATGGCTTATTTTTTCTTCAAAAGCTTGTTCTTGAGCTTATTTCATATCTCTAGGCAAAATATCATGTCAATAGGGGCCTAAGCATCTCAAAAACCCAAAAATAGAAATTTGCTCCAACTGCCAGATCGCTCAGAACAGGCGCGAGACCACAATTAATTTTACTATAAAGTTTAATCATTCATTACAGCACCTCCTATTATACATGATGAAGCTGGCTTTCTTCTGAAGCTTTTCCCCACTCAAACATGGCCTGGGAGTCATTCTAATCACTGACTAGATAGGGCAAGTTCGGCTCGTTTTGGAACCACAAGAGTTTAGACAAACCCTATGTGACACAGTAGTCGTGTTGGCTATCTTAACAGCATTTTACTTAGGTGTGCAGAGGCCTCAATTTTCCTAGAATTACCAGTTACCGGGACAGAAGCAACATTTTCTGAAAGCTTATTCATTGGGCAGTTCAGACATACCAAATAGCAAGGATGCTCACATGAATTGGTAGATTTACAGCCCACTAAAAGGGGAACTATTTGCGCGAAAGAACATCCTTATTGTGTACAACCAATCAAGGGACATAATTGTGGTCTGATTCCTATCAGACCCCAATTTTATTCTTTATTGAGAAAATAAATCTATATACCAACAACTATACATTCACTGAACTTGTGAAAGCAATATGAGAACAACAGAATGAGAATTCAAAATGTGACAGCCAATCAAACACACATAACATATTTCGGAAAAAACAGCCTTCAGAGGGGGCATTTTTTCCAGGCCGAGATTTCAATATTTTTGCAATAACTTTCTTATTTCTTGAAATTTTAGAATGAATTAAAAAATGCCAGAATCTCTGAAGTTCCTCCTCTCTACATAGTCCAAAAGTGATGGAAAAATATCTGCCAAGTAGGTGTATGGCAATTTTAAACTTAAATTTCAGTAATTTTTATTAAATTTGATAAATTTCAAGCTTTAAATTCAAATTTAAAGAGGAAATTGACAATCAAAACTGCTGAATTTTAGTTTTGATTATTTACATAACAATGCCAAATACAATAGGAGGCCGTCCATTATATGTGTGCGGGATGCTGAAGAATGTGAAGCAGTCAAACACAGCATGCGTCTGTGAGCCGTCAACAAATTGTCGACAGGAATACAAAACACCACCTGGATGACATATGCATATGCAGCTCTTTTTCATAAAAAGTGACAGGGTCACTTATTCTATGATGTCTGTTATTGCTTAGAATTCCCCCAATTCTGACACCATGCAAAAATGAGTATAAATGTGACAGGAAAGTCCTTTTTCATCCTTTTCATAATCAGCAGTGTCAGACACAATTCAAGGTGGGGCATTTTGTCCTTCCAGGGCATATCCACTCATTATGCAGACTCCAATGATGCTTGTGCAGACTCCAAGGAGGTATTTAATTCACCTAGAACTTAGTTATTCAGTACAAAAAAATCTTACCGAAGGTTTTGGAATCGACGGTTTCTTGTTATATGACGGTGACTGCTCAATATAGAAGAACCACTGTGTAGTCTGGCATGGTGTTGTCACTTATAACCGGTGGACTTGTTCAATTGTCTTCCCATAGACTCCATAACCTAATCATAAATAAATAAGAATAATTAATTACTCCTTGAAACACTGTCGGACAAGTGGTACAGAGTTACTTTTTTAGTTTCAATCAGTTAATCAGAGACTCCAAGAGCAACAGCAGTTTGATCAGAGTCCAAACTATTTATGGACAAAAACACCATTTGAGATCACACTGGTTATGCTGTATTTACCCTAAATATTCCACCTGGTAGGCATGAGCAAGTAGTTTCAACCAAGATCAAACCATTTAGATAGGAGCAGTCTGATCAGGGCTTATATAACTTGCCTATATCACAACTCATCCGATTGTGAAATGGGGGGGGGGGGGGGGGGGGGGTGGTCAAAAGATTTCAAGATAAGCTTGCAGAGAAGCTATGGTGTGCCAATATTTAGAGTAAATACGGTAATTACCATATTTAAGTCTAGTGCCAAGAAAACATGTTAGCATGGTCAGGAAATGCCACAATCACAAACTACAGGTCAACCAGCCATCACATCCCGAGGAAGAGACACTCTAACACAGACACCCACACAATAGCAAGAACACAATAAAAGCCGACCGCAGCTCTCTTACTCAGCAAGACAAATTTTAAAAAAAATAAGGAAGGACACTATAAACTACCTTGTTAATTAGTTACACCCCCCCCCCCACTCGGCACATACAAACACACAAAATTGGAGCAGCAGTAGATATTGATTCAACATTTGACAAGGGCTATAAAGTTCGGACTTGTTCACTGTCCCGATAGGCATTTTTGAGCTGCCCGAGGCCACAAAGTAGCTGGCCAGTGTTGAGGTGGGACCTGC
>CAXHUL010000273.1:0-80000 GCA_964019695.1 Loripinus fragilis
TCTTCATCTTTATTCTGATGATTATCTTCAGAAGTTCCTGGTTCGGACATTATATTTGGAAATTCGGGCTGACAGATTTTTTGTTTACAATCTTTATTTTGCTTCCGGTTTCTCAGTACATGTAGCTAATGGCCTAATGGTCGTGTGGCTTTTCAAAATCGGAAGCCTCCCAACTTGAAATTTCTAGTTCGGACGTCCCATTTTAAAATGGGAGGTTGATTATTATTCTTGGGATATTATTACATCTTCAAACTGCATTAAAAGCGATCGAATAGTAGACTAATTATTTACTAATTATTATTGAATTATTTTTTGTTGTGTGGATCTATTTATGTTTTACGACCTATCGGAAAAACTATCAATCGCGCCCATATCCGGTTCAGAAGCAACGGATGTGTTGGCTCTGATCTTGGAATCTATCTGAACTTGGAATAATTTCTGATTCCAAGTTGAGACATAAGCATCTCGAGATCAAAGTAGGGATATCCTATGACGCAATAATAGAGTTTAATATCCAAACAATGGAGACATTTTGTTTAAAATAAACAGCTGATAAATACTGGAAATGAATTGCTTGGCTGGTGCAGACATATTTGCTCGAGTCAAGGTATAGTATGATATATATTGTATGACAGTCAGTAGAAATGGCGGAACAGGAAAGCATCAAAAAGAAGGCTTAAAAAGGGTTACCTTACTTATGAGCCTACCAACAATTCTACGGTATTCTACGGTAAATTCCGGTGTCTCACCGGCGGAAAAGCTTTAGCCTAAAGTTTAGGCATATTTCGACCGCCGCCTAATTTCGACCACCTAATTACTTTGTTTCACAAAAATCTTGGCGCACCTTTGGTTTACCGGGCGCAGTTTATTATGCAAGACTAAATCTTAACATTCTGCATATTAAATGATGGGAGCTGCGCCCCCACACCATTGCTTCCTTTTCGTGTCATTTGAAGCCTGAAGGCCATGTTGTTACAATCTTTCTGGATTCTTATATGGTAGAAACCCCAATTCAACAAATAGAATAGAATGCGCCCGGTAAACCAGAGACTACCCAAAATCTTAATAGTCTGAATTTATAGCTCTATATTCTATCTACTGTATCTAATGTACTTGCTTCGCCCATACTTGCATGAGCATTACACCAGGGAGTGCTAATTTTGATAAAATAAAAAAACAACAACAACAAAAAGCAGAAAAAAACACACAAAAACTTTTGGCTGAATTTTTGTTTAAATATGGTGTGCCCTAACTCCTCTGTGAACTGGATATTGGCCCTTACTCTTGCGCTGATAGATAATAAAACAATAACCAAAACAATAGGACTTGAAAGTAACAAACAGTTAGGAACCTGACCAGGCTTGACAGAATATGCCTGGCATTCTGTCAGGCCTGATCTGGACCCAAACTGTTTGAAAACTTTATAGACATAGAAATTTTTTCTAAAGACACCAGCCGCCTTCGGCGGCTTCGACAACCCTGGAAGGGGGTGGTTGAGGTGTCTTTAGACTGTAAACACTTGCTGTTTCCGTAGGGCCTGCGGTAGTTTCCACCCCATGTCGAAGAAATACGAAATTAAGCAAACGTCACAGGGGTCTGTTACTCAACACCGAAGGTGTTTTTTACTCAACACCGAAGGTGTTTTAAACAACTTATTGTAAGAATATGCTAACAGAAATGTCGTTATATTGGAATATATTTATGTACATTCGAAATACAGCAGCGGTCTGTAAAGCGTTCAAACTTTGTTGAACCTGGTTACAACTATTTGACTAGTCACAACAACTTTCCTTTCAACAGTCAATCAATTAAAGTTTATTTAAGCCATTATTCAAACACTGTCCTGTCAAAGCTACCTGGATGAGTGACAGCTCCTTGTAATATCTTTTATCCAGCCTCAAATGACCAGTCACTCTTGTTACCATAGCTATCCAGTTAAAAGCTTCAATGAAATGTTATAGATTTTATCAAATGTATGGCTCATGAAAAAATGCTGAATTTCATCATCATCATCATCATCATCATCATCATCATCATCATCATCATCATCATCATATGTATGGCTCATGAAAAAATGCTCATCATCATCATCATCATCATCATCATCATCATCATTATATGTATGGCTCATGAAAAAATGCTCATCATCATCTGTATGGCTCATGAAAAAATGCTCATCATCATCATCATCCTTATCATCATCCTTATCATTATCATCATCATCATCTGTATGGCTCATGAAAAAATGCTCATCATCATCATCATCATCATCATTATATGTATGGCTCATGAAAAAATGCTCATCACCACATCATCATTATCATCATCATCATCATCATCATCTGTATGGCTCTTCTAAAAATGCTCATCATCATATGTATGGCTCATGAAAAAATGCTCATCATCATCATCATCATCATTTGTATGGCTCATGAAAAAATGCTAATCATCATTATCATCATCATCATCATATGTATGGCTCATGAAAAAATGCTAATCATCATTATCATCATCATCATCATATGTATGGCTCATGAAAAAATGCTCATCATCAAGCGTGTATTAAATGTAGATGCTATGAGTAGATGCTACTAGTTTTATCATTTTGTCTGGAGATCATAAGACTCTAAAGTACCGCTTGTCTTTTGAAAGTACCACTTTGATCTCACAATGATGGCTTTTGCACTCTTTTTTATTGAGTTTCAACCCGGACCCAGTATACAGCATTTAGAATAAGGCTTGATATTTCATATGAATCATCTTCACATGAAGAACCATCTTTCATTTAATTTCAAAGACGGCAAGGAAATTTAAAAGTCAACATTTTGAAGGTCGCAAGACATAGAGGAATATGAACAATTTTATTTGTTGCATGGAATATACATGACAGGGGCAGCGGATATAAGTTTTATTTTAGGATGTCTTTGTTTACATGATATTTGACACCCAAATCTAGCTGACACGTTGGATATGTGCACACATGAAGGCGTTGCTTTCTTTTTTGATAAAATCCAATCAGCATCAATCATGTGAGTTTGTTCAGCGCTGACTGACAACTAGGATAGTAAATATAGGTTCATCACAGTAAAATATTGATTATTGAATAGCTATACATTGTAACTGACTTCGAGACAGTTTGAACGCTTTATTGACCACAGCTTTAGTTGATATTTAAAATTTTTAGCGTAACCGCCCAAGGTTACAGAAACTTATTATTCTACAGGTTCCAAACATTTTTTTTCGCCAGCTTATGGATCCTTGAGGACAGACAAATGCGGGTACCAGCACTAAGGCCTTAGCAACTGTCAAAAGCTTCGAAATATCGGAAATTTGCTATTTTGTGGAAAATGTGCAACAGTCGACAGTGATCGATTGCCATTATATATAATAATAGATTGGGGACGTTCCCTGATGATGTGATGATGCAGAAGCCTCGAGGCAGAAGCGGGGGATGCGCTTACCAGAACTCGGGGGATCTAAAGTGAAAGTAGACCTCAGGCTCAGTGTAAGTGTTCTCAATTTTCACGGCTTTCTCCTTTCTTTCTCCCTACTTGCAACTTGTGCAACAATTACTTCACAGTACTACACACTGTAAAGAAAAAACTTCCAAGCCATGGATGTAAACAAATACATGTACATACAGACTCCCATTGGATTATTGATTTTTTGAAGTTATAGGTCATCATTACGCTGTACAATGTGAGGTACTGTTCAGTCATGCTTTCCAACTGTTTTACTGCGGAGAAGCCAGTTTTCAACCATAGGATGGGATTCCGCTGTAGGTATTTCTTTACCAAATGCCATTATTTAATATAATGACACCTGCTTGATTATTTTCATAATCGTTTAATTATTGATTTGGGCAGAGTCCCGAGAAAATCTGAATTCGTTGCATGCAAACAACAAATGCGCAGACCTGCCTGAGCATTGGCACAGACTGATCAGCGCCTTTGTTATTCCCTCTGAGGAAAGTATAATTGATAAACTTGCACAAAGTACACACAACATTTCAGCATTCTAGCTCATAGTTTCTGTAACTGAGCAGGTTGGTTTGAGTGACATGGTCTGAACCCCCAAGACAGGTTTTCTCGTGTTGGGGCCCATTTATCAAAATCATGCTCTCTAAGATCCAGTTTTAACCCCCTCAAATTGACAAAATGTTTTTTTTCTAATTTCTAAATCAAAGAACATGTCAGGCGATAAAGTATGTTGAAAATGTTTTGAATTAACATGATATGAGCATGCATCCTAAGTTGTGAAGTGCTTGATGTCAATGTTGTTATTCCATTATGGATATATATACATGTGCCACCTACAGGTTCCTAAATCAGCCCAAGAATTTTCAGTTCCCTCAACATTCATTTGGCGTAAAGAAGCCTGAGCAGAGAAGTTTTCAGCCGTCGTGGTTCAACAGCAGGCTCTGGCTTTATTATGTCATTTGTGCATGTTGGCTTGTCTACAAGGAAATTTGCACGTCAAAATCCAGACAACTTATACATTTTGATGGGTATTCTACTGAAAAGACGTTTATTACATTTTGTATATTATATCTTTTTGAAAATATTAGTCTTTGAAGTGCCACCAAGTCATGATAGTGCTAATAGTAAAGCCTGCCTGGACATGTAGGTGAAATAATGTCAAAGAAGCATGCAGAATCGTGGCTGTCTGAAAAAGATTTTGTCAAGAATTCAGTTTTTTTGCGCGTCAAGGAATATCTTTTCGAGCGAAAGTTTGTGACCAAAACGATTGAAATCTGGTCCAAAGTTCCAAACTCATCAGTTTGACAAAGAAAGCATTAAAAATGCACATAAAGGTGCTTAAAATTCAAAAAATTCTCTGGGGAGGTCCCTCAAATCACCTAATGAGAGGGAGTTGTCCCCCGTCTCGTCCTCTCCCCAGTCTTGTACCTTCAGCACTGGATGGTCTCTTCTGCCAGACCACTTTCAAATGCTCTGCAACGGCCCTGGTCTTGCTGCCAAAGCCAATTTGGCTCTTACAGTTACTCTAGGGTTATTCTCCTGGCTAAGATAGATTTTAAAACAAAATGTAGACAGATCTATATGTGTCAAAGGCATTTTTCGGCTATAAGTTGAACTTTGCTGTCATCCAGTCATATGAAATATCCTCTGACTGATGCAGTCGTTTGCTCATCAGTGGATTTACCTGTGGTCTGACAAGAGGAGCATAGTCAAAGGACCAACTGTCAGGTGTGAAATTTGCGCAGAAAAGTCGCTGCATGTGCCGAAAACACTGTTTTAATCGAATCAAAAGCAGTATTGGTAAATTGTTAACCCGCAATTGATATGCTATTTACTGCACTGTCGCAGTCAGATATTTTGTGTGCAATGCGGGAACTATAGTCCTGCCGCAATAATAAGAAACGCGAAAATCTGGAATATTATTTTATTACTTGCATTTTTCCGACAATTTAGCTCAAATCTGGATTTAGATTATCCTGCAGTGTCAGAAGAAAAGTGTTTGAAGAATCTACTACCACTGACCTGACCCCTAATCTCTTGGGAATTTGGACATTTTTAGGCTTTCTGAAAAGCCAGGGGAATTTAAACGGTGTAACAGCCATGTGGCAGCCTGTATATTTGTACTTCAATTTCTACAGTTAACTGTCAAAAGCATCAAACTTTTTTCCTTTTATCTTTCTTTTACTACTGGCACGATCGCACTTTTAAAAGCGCGTTTGCTTTGTACAAGTCAGTTTTATTTTTCAGCACGATAGTATCGATTCAATCAATGTAGATCCAGATCCAACTAATCCAATACGATCAGTTTGATCCGGTTAAATACTGTTTCCTATGTTTGTAAGGACATTTTCTACTAAAACACCGTGATGTGGTTATTATGGACAGTTTGTCAAATTCTGCCTGAAATTATTCACGATTATTGAATGCTCAAGGTCATATAAATTGGAAACGTACATCCAAAGTGA
This sequence comes from Loripinus fragilis, assembly GCA_964019695.1. NCBI lineage: Eukaryota > Metazoa > Mollusca > Bivalvia > Lucinida > Lucinidae > Loripinus > Loripinus fragilis. The sequence goes on from CAXHUL010000273.1 coordinate 5,945, forward strand.
TTTATTCGCAGTTCTTATTTATGCAGCAGTACCTTATATGTACGATACTCTTTATGCTATACTGAACAAAAGTGAAAAAGCTACACTACAATATTCTATATTTTGTGAAAAAGTATTTGACGAAAAGTATTCACTAAAGCTTAATAATGTTTTCCAGACCTCCAGCAAATGATTCGTCGAATTTCCACCAATTTGTCTCTTTTGAAGTCTGAGTTATGTTCCTTTTTGTGTTTAACCATTCCAAGGTGGTACTTCTTTTGTGGATCATTTGTGTTATTTATGTTTTGTGTTTGTCATGCTTTCACATTTGTTCATTGCTGCCTTGTGGTCACCTGCCGGGAAAGGGCTGGCCTCTTGGCTCTTGTTTGTGATGTTTATCGTGTTTTTGTCACTTTCCCATGTGGTATCCTGGGTCAGGTGTGTAACTTGATCGTATCGTTTCCTGATCTTTGCCATCTTGCTTACTTTATTTACTGAATTATGCAATTGCGCATGGGCAAAAAACATTGTTATGTTTATCAGAATCTATCATACTTATGCTGCAGTAAAACACAAGCTGACTTATCACTTGAAAGAAGCGCAGAAATCAATTTCGAATTTATCAAATTTGTAAAAAAAATATATAAATCGTCTCCCTTTGACAAAAGATGGGGAATATTAAATGTTTGGTAATCTTCGATTTATCACGATTTTCAATAAATTTCTTTTGCCAGATCAGGTAGACCTATCAGCATATTGTTCCTACCATTTCTCGACCAGTAATGTTCTCAGACTAAGATGCAACAACACATTGATTTTCCAATAGAGATTTCAGGGATAAAATTTAAAACTTGGCCAATTTGATGAAAACCCTGTTTTCTAAGGTTGCTTTTCTAAACGATCAAAAGATTTTTTTGATAAATCTTTCACTCATTTCTGGTTGTTACAAGTCTAGACTACCATTTCTTTCGGTCGGATTTGGTTGGCAGTGGATTTCTGAAGGCCTAAGCTACATTGTATGTGACCTTTCCGTTCAAATTTGTAAGCTGAAAAATTGAACCCCTGTCACATTTAAATGACTTTCGTGTGTTGCTTTACTGGCGTGCATCATTTTGCATATAAATGGCAAACAATTCAGGTGTAGCGTTTTCGCTTTTGTTCAGTATATAATCGAGTGATTTAGTCAACCGTTGCATATTATTAATAAACTGGGTCACTTTATGTCCATTCTACCAACAGTAATACTCACCCGTTGAAAAGAACCAAATATATGCCAAAATTCCATCTAATTACAGAAAAACACAGCAAAAACATCAGGTTGAAAATTTTGCCAAAAATACTGCAGCTTTTTATACACGCATATTGAAAAGTTCAAGAGAAAATAACGTGAAAAGATGCTCTTAAAGTTGATTTTTTGCGTTTCTTATTAATGCGGCAGTACTATAGCACTAGTGTAAGTTTGCAACTAGGATCTGATTTCAAAAGAAGAATCTATTTTGTTTTCCACGGTTTCTAAAAAAAAGTGTACTCGCTGGCATTTCAATTAGTTTTACATCTGATTTGTAGGTACTGCCTTCTGGGCAATGCAAATATAGCCTGTCATGATACCGGCATTGAAATACTGCGGTGGTGCGAAACCTCGGTTAAAACGGCCCACTTTGCAATCAAAGAAAAGCTCAAAGAGAGTGCTGTTATAAAGAAAGATGGCAAAAAGCAGATGACAACAGGGGTGAGAGACCTCTGTGTGAAGATTGGAAACCTGGCAGATCATGGCTGGTTTTGTTGTACAGTTGAAGAGCATGGAATCTGTTTTGTTTGTTTTGTTTGATTTGATTCTTTATGTCCCATCAACAATCTTTCAGTTAAACAGGGACGGGTCTTTCTGGGTTGAACCAGTACTAAGCTAGGATAAATGTGTCTTGCTCAAGGACCACAACGCAGTGACGCCGGTGAGGCTCGAACCTGCGGCCCCTCGGTCACGAGTCAAGCACTCTACCACTGAGCCACCATGGAATCTGTACCAAATTGCAGTCTGTAATCAGTCCATTCAAAGCCTCTATTGTCGAGAATTAACTTTTTTTTAAAAAATCTTTCAAAAACCATGGCAGAATGTCAAAAGTTATGATTTGGAATTTGGAGGCATTCTGTAGGTCCTGATCTGAGTCCGGTTATCAGCAGATGACAAAAGTCACTGCTAGCAGGAAAGGGTCAATATATATTTTTTGTGGTGCTAGTGCTCTGTCGGTTTTATCGATGGAAATATATGTAGGTGAGCAGGCAATTTAATGATAGTGTAATGTAGAGCTGCAACAATTCACTGAAAGTGTATTGTATCAAGATACTTTTTCTGACGATACGCGTATCTTATCATGAGGTCATTTCATGATACATAAACGATACAGCATTTCGTGTTATATATTACATGCAGATTAAGAAATGAATTTAAAAATATATGTTTTTGTTCAAATGGAATGTTTTTCCTTTTTAATTTTTTCTGCTTAAATTAGTATACCCTTTTCCATGATAAGCTTTTGATCTATCCTGTTTTGAAACAGTATCAGCTGGTTTCTGAGAATCCAGCTAATCTTGATATACATGGTTTTCAGCTCTGCTTTTAAATACATGCTTATAATTGGAATATTTTAAATAAATTTGATAAAAACTGGAAAAGAGTGTAGTACATAAAACATCCAGTATGACAAAGATTAATTCATGTATTTGGGTATTTCTCCTAATCTCATAGATCTATGTTATTTCTAAGGTTCTCAACTTGTCAAAAATGTATCTCGACACATATCGTATCGTGAGGCAAATATTCTGATACATATTGTATTGTGAGGTAACTGTATGGTTGCAGCCCTACACATACCATGAGTCCAGTCCAGTCCCCAACATTGCACAGCCCCTAATATTGCACACTAGACAAAATGCGGACTCGGTGAATTATTATCACTTTTTTGGGTAGATAAATGATCCTCATGTCAACCTCAGTCATTGAAGTCAATAATTGTATAATATTATACCGTGTATTTATACCCCGCCACTTTAAAAAGTGTGGGCTATTATGTTATGCCCTCCGTTCAAAAAATTACGTTAAAGTGTATGTTCATGCTTTTTAACATTTTACTTTATTCACAAATAAATATTTCGTTATGGACTAATTTTATTTTCACAGATCATTTATCTATCTGGTTAGTTAATTACAGAAGCTTTTATAGCCGTTCAGGGAGCAGCCATCTTACAGCTATTGGCACACATTAACCTGAGTTAACCTCAATATGCTGGTCTGGGAAATGATTGAAGGGGCACCTTTCAGTCAATTTCTTTATTTCAATATTGGATAATGGGTGTTCAGTTTTAATTACAATCAACAGCCAAATCATTGCAAATTAAAATGTAACAACTGTCAAATGAAAAGTATTTTGTTTTTCAATAAGTTTCATTTGATTTTATTCTGTCTTTTTGTTATCAAAACGAAGAAAAATGTTACAAAATATGTCGTCTGCTATAGTAATAATTAGTGCTTTAAGACTTTAATTTTAGAATTAATTATTAAATATGGACCAAGTATCAACATAGACTCATTAATGCACACACTGCTAAAAGCATTACTCTGAAACATTGTTATTTTTTGCCTTTTGACTGATTTATAATTCTGCTTTGGTAGTGTGTAAGCAGGTGGAAGTGATTCCAGTTTTGGTGTGTAGAGATCATTGACCTGAGAATGACCAGACTCCCATTAAGAAGCAAAAGTGATTAATTACTGGCTAATAGAAGAGCATTCACAAACATTTAATGAGGGATTATTCCTGCCTTACTGTAAACTCTTTAATAATCACTTTTGAAAAAAGGTATGAATTATCCCTTTAAGTGTCCGTCCGTGGGCACAAATGTCCGTCCATAGTCACCACTTTGTTTCCGCTCTCTATCTTGAGCATTTTTTTGACGGATTTTCTTCAAGCTTTGTTTTAGAGTTGATATTGGGGAAAAGTGGTTTGGGACTGTAGATGGGTAAATTTTGTCAAGTAAACTCAGAGTTATTGCCCTTGATTTGTGTTGAAAATTGGTTTCAGTGCACCATATTGAGCAATTTACGTCCTTTTTTCTTCAAACTTTGTACATGTATATGAGTTGATATTGGGGAGGAGTGGTTTGGGATCATAGATAAGCAAATTTTGTCAAATAAGCACAGAGTAATTGCCCTTTATTTACAAAATGTATGTGGAAAATCGGTTTCCGTGATCTATCCTGAGCATTATTTGATCAATTTTCTTCAAACTTTGGATGAGAGTTGTTATTGGGAAGGAGCATGTTGTTTAATTTAATCAAATGACTACAGACTTATGACCCTTGATTTTTAAATATGATGAAATTTTGTATAGAAATAAGATCTAGGTTAGAACAACTGCATTTAAATTTTCATACATCTTTAACTGAGTTATGGCCTTCGATTTATGGATTAATTTGTCTTTGTATTGAAAATATTTCGAGGCAGGGTATGATGCATGCCTACAGCTGCTCTTTTATTTTTTCCTAACTGTGTATAAAATGACATGTATGCAAAATTCCAAATCTCGGGGTTTGCATGGTCATGTTCCCAAGATGCGGAGATAAAAAAACACCTGACCCCCCCCCCCCCCCCAAAAAAAATATGCAAAATTCCAATTCTCGGGGTTTGCATGGTCATGTTCCCAAGATGCGGAGATAAAAAAACCACCTGACCCCCCCCCCCCCCCCCCCCCCCCAAAAAAAAAATGTGTTTATTAAAGACGTGAGTATTATTATTATTTCAATGGAGAAATGATATTGTGTGAGTACATAGGAGATTGTTTCAACGGATGATTATTTCAAGGAGGATGGGTACCGTACATAGAATTAGATGATTTTATGGAGGCTTATTTCAAGGAGGATGGATACCGTACATATAATTAGATGATTTCATGGAGGCTTATTTCAAGGAGGCTGGATACTGTTGATTACTCAGAAGATATACTCATTTAGAATATTTCATTTTCATTGGAGTATAATTAGAGGAAGAATATGTTGTGAATACATAGGTGATTGTTTCAATGGTAGACTATTTCAAGGAGGATAGATATATATACATTTGGGATATTTTAATGGATAATTATTTCAAGGAAGTAATGGTGGATGGATCAATAGAGTATTATTTCATGGAGAAAGGATATTAAGTGAGTACATATGAGAATATTTCAATGAATGATTATTTCAAGGAGGATGGACATTTTTATTACATAGAAATCATACTTATTAAGAGTATTTCAATGGAGCATTATTTGAAGGAGTAATGGGGGATGAATCATTGTGTTAGTACATAAAAGATCATTTCAAGGAGGATGGATATTATTTTTTGATACATGTACATGTACCTTGGAGAATTATTACAAGGAGTAATGGTGGACCAGGATCATTTGAGTATTATTTCAATGGAGGAAAGATATTGTGTGTGTACATGTACATAGGAGATTATTTCTATCGGTGATTATTTCAAGGAGTATGGACGTTGTTTGATTACATAGAATATACTCATTTGGAATATTTCAGTGAAGTATTATTTCTTTCTTTCTTTCTCTATATACTGCCAGACCCTCTTGCGAGTATTATCGGCAGGTGTACTTTGTACACTCGGGTTGCAGGATGAAAGCCTACAAGTAACCATATCTAAATTACTGTACGGTTCTTTAACCTGCACAGGGGGTGACTTTCCCTGCACAGGGGACATCCGTCTCGATCCGAAGGACGATGCACTTATCTAGCCTCATCCCTGCAAATGACACTAGAGAAAGCGTGTTTGGAGTAATGGAGGATTGATTGATAGAGGATTATTTCAATTGAGGTAGGATAATGTGTGAGTACATAGAATATTTCAATGGAGTATTAATATAATTTATTTCAAGAAGTAATAGAGTATGGTTCGATAGAGTATTATTTCAATGGAGGAAGAATATTGTGTGAGTACAAAGGCGATTATTTCATTTTGTTGATTATTTCAAATGAAAATATATGGGGTCCTCATTTGAAATAATTTTTCGATGGATATGCTCATGCATTTGGGCTTATAGAAAAATGAAATGGAAAATATACTCATTTAGGCTTATTTCAATGTGGAGGATAGATATTGTGTGATTACATAGTGGGTGGATTATTTCAAAGAATAATGGAGGATGAATCAATAGCGTATTATTTCAATGGAGGAAGAATATTGTTTGAGTACATAGATTATTTTGATGGAGGATTATTTCAAGTATGATAGATATTATTTGATTACAAAAAAAAATACATTTGGAATATTATTGATGATTTCAAAAGTATAGCTAACAGTAGCATAAGTAAAGTAGGGTTTTGTATCAGAAATGAGATTTGAATAAGCTTAATTTCTGAAAATAGTGTCATAGGCCTATTCTATGTCACTTATCGAGAAGAGGAGATCTAGCAAGTTATCGTTTCAGACTTATAGGTTGGGACCAGTTATTATTGATATTGAGTTCTTTCGTATAAGCTGCTGAGATAACTGCAATATCGCCAGTTTTGTATCATCAATCAAAGTAATAAGAAATTGACAATAAACTTAGATAAATGAGATTATGATAAGCTGATATCTGACAATAGTGTCATGGGACTATTCTAGAAATTTATAGTTTCAGACTTATACGTTGGGACCAGTTATTATTGATATCGAGTTCTTTCGTATAGGCTGCTGAGATAACTGCAATATCATCACTTACTTAGCAATGGAAGTACATGTAATTAGAAATTAACAATATAAGTAGAAAGTGTTGGTCTCTTTTTATAAGTTGGAAGAATGATTATCATCACCAAAGGTGTGAACCTTCCATCTCGGTCGGCCCTCAACCTGCTCTTTGAGTTTTTACAGAATATTAGGGATGATTTATATGTCTGCTGCCTATAATGTAACTAACAAAGTGGTCCATAAGTAGCTGCCCAGCCTCTTTCCAGAAATCGAAATAAAAGAGAAGCAGATTGATGGACACTAACAGTTCTCTATGTGCATTTAAAAACATTATCAAGGTATATATATATATATATATGTCCCAAAACAAGTAAATTATAAGAATATATATATATAGGTTTAGATACACACAATATTTGAGAGTAAAATTAATTGTAAACATTTTCATACCCATCAGTTCCAACATATATTTTGGGTGCTCAAAGATGTGAGAGATGATATAAGGAAGGAGTGTTATGGGATTGCATATCTTAATTTGTAAAATAAATACAGAGTTAAGGCCCTTGATTTGAATCTTGAACAGAGTTAATGCCCTGATGTTTGTGATTTTTAATACATGTACCTTCAGTTTAAATGGTGAAAATATGATGAAAGTTGTATTTGCCTGATGTATACTAGATCTATGTTGAGACAACTTCAGTAAGTTTTTTCATAAATTTCCCCTTCATGACTACATTCAGAAATTTTTTACCTTTTAATCCAACCCACATGTTGAGGGTGTGTGTAGGGAGAGAATATGTGCTTGCATGGAGCTCTATGCTCCATTCCCTTTAATTTGTTATGCAACATGACCATGTTCTGAAAAAGTTGAATTTTGACTTTTTGACCCACAGGGTCTGGTGGGGGAGGGGGGTCTGAGGGCTTAAGATTTGCTACCAAGTTGTTGCAATTGTGGTTACCTTTAATTTAATATGCAACATGCCCATGTTCTGAAAAAGTTAATTTTGACCTGTCCCCTAGGGCAATGGGGGAGGGGTATGCATGCAAAATATTTGCTATCCTGTTGCTACATATTTAGCATATTCTGACACCTCTAATTGCATTTCATGGAAATAATCCAAGATTGGGCTTTCCCAACTTGGAATATCACTTATGTTAAGTGATTTGGTGTGTTACAGCATTAATTGGGTAAATTTACTGTGAAAAATGATACTTATTGTGGAAATAGACATATTTATTTAGGGTTTTAGCATATTTGTACTCATCTAATTGGATTTCATGGAAATATTCCAAGATGGGGCATAACTCAACTTGGAATATCACTTGTTTCAAGTGATTTGAAGTATTTTCGCATTAATTAGGTAAATTTACTGTAACAAATTAGACCTTTTGTGGATACAGACATATATATTTAGGTTTTAGCATATTTGGACACATCTAATAGGATTTTATGGAAATATTCCAAGATGGGGCATTTCCCAACTTGGAATATCACTTGTTTTAAGTGATTTGGAGTGTTTCATTATTAATTGGGTAAAGTTACTGTGACAAATGAGACCTTTTGTGGAAACAGACATATCAGTTTATGTACTTAGCATGTTTGGACACATCTAAGTGAATTTCATGGAAATATTCCAAGATGGGACATTTCCCGACTTGGAGTATCACTTGTTTAAAGTGATTTGTGTGTTTCAGCATTAATTAGGTAAAGTTACTGTGACAAGTGATACACATAGTGTAAACAGACATATATTTATATATTTAGCATATTCTGACACCTTTAATTGCATTTCGTGGAAATATTCCAAGATTGGGCAATTCCCAACTTGGAATATCTATCACTTATGTTAAGTGATTTGGTGTGTAACAGCATTAATTAGGTAAATTTACTGCGAAAAATGATACTTATAGAGGAAACAGATATATTAATGTAGGGTTTTAGCAAATTTGTACTCATCTAATTGGATTTCATGGAAATATTCCAAGATGGGGCATTTCCAAACTTGGAATATTACTTGTTTCAAGTGATTTGGTGTGTTTCAGCATTAATTAGGTAAAATTACTTTGACAAATGAGACCTTTTGTGGAAACAGACATATTTATTTAGGTTTTAGCATATTTGGACACATCTAATAGGATTTTATGGAAATATTCCAAGATGGGGCATTTCCCAACTTGGAATATCACTTGTTTCAAGTGATTTGGTGTGTTTCAGCATTAATTAAGTAAAGTTACTTTGACAAATTAGACATTTTGTGGAAAAAAAATATATATTTAGGTTTTAGCATATTTGGACACATCTTATAGGATTTTATGGAAATATTCCAAGATGGGACATTTCCCAACTTGGAATATCACTTGTTTTAAGTGATTTGGTGTGTTTCAGCATTAATTATGTAAAGTGACTGTGACAAATGAGACCTTTTGTGGAAAAAACATATCAATTTATGTACTACTTAGCATATTTGGACACATCATATGGGATTTCATGAAAATATTCCAAGATGGGGCATTTCTCAACTTGGAATATCATTTGTTTCAAGTGATTTGGTGTGTTTCAGCATTAATTAGGTAAAGTTACTTTGACAAATGATACCTTTGTGGAAACAGACATATTTATTTAGGTTTTAGCATATTTGGACAAATCTAATAGGATTTCATGGAAATATTCCCAGATGGGGCATTTCCCAACTTGGAATATCACTTGTTACAAGTGATTTGGTGTGTTTCAGCATCAATTAGGTAAAGTCACTGTGACAAATCAAACCTTTTGTGGAAACAGACATATATATTTAGGTTTAAGCATATTTGGACACATCATATAGGATTTTATGGAAATATTACAAGATGGGGCATTTCCCAACTTGGAGTATCACTTTTTTCAACTGATTTGGTGTTTTTCAGCATTAATTAGGTAAAGTTACTGTGACAAATGAAACCTTTTGTGGAAACAGACAGATATATTTAGGTTTTAGCATATTTGGACACATCTTATAGGATTTTATGGAAATATTCCAAGATGGGGCATTTCCCAACTTGGAATATCACTTGTTTTAAGTGATTTGTTGTAGTTCAGCATTTATTATGTAAAGTAACTATGTAAAATGAGACCTTTGGGGGGGAAAAAAATTATGTACTTAGCATATTTGGACACATCTTATAGGATTTCATGAAAATATTCCAAGATGAGGCATTTCTCAACTTGGAATATCATTTGTTTCAAGTGATTTGGTATGTTTCAGCACTAATTAGGTAAAATTACTTTGACAAATGATACCTTTGTGGAAACAGACATATATATTTAGGCTAAAGCATATTTGGACACATCATATAGGATTTTATGGAAATATTCCAAGATGGGGCATTTCCCAACTTGGAATATCACTTTTTTCAAGTGATTTGGTGTGTTTCAGCATTAATTAGGTAAAGTTACTGTGACAAATGAAACCTTTTGTGGAAACAGACATATATATTTAGGTTTAAGCATATTTGGACACATCATATAGGATTTCATTGAAATATTCCAAGATGGGGCATTTCCCAACTTGAAATATCACTTGTTTCAAGTGATTTGGTGTGTTTCAGCATTAATAAAGTGAAGTTACTGTGACAAATCAAACCTTTTGTGTAACCAGACATATATATTTAGGTTTAAGCATATTTGGACACATCATATAGGGTTTTATGGAAATATTCCAAGATGGGGCATTTCCCAACTTTGAATATCAATTTTTTCAAGTGATTTGGTGTGTTTCAGCATTAATTAGGTAAAGTTACTGTGACAAATCAAACCTTTTGTGGAAACAGACATATATATTTAGATTTAAGCATATTTGGACACATCATATAGGATTTCATGGAAATATTCCAAGATGGGGCATTTCCCAACTTGAAATATCACTTGTTACGAGTGATTTGGTGTGTTTCAGAATAAATTAGGTAAAGTTACTGTGACAAATGAAACCTTTTGTGGAAACAGACATATATATTTAGGTTTAAGTATATTTGGACACATCATATAGGATTTTATGGAAATATTCCAAGATGGGGCATTTCCCAACTTGGAATATCACTTTTTTCAAGAAATTTGGTGTGTTTCAGCATTAATTAGGTAAAGTTACTGTGACAAATGAAACCTTTTGTGGAAACAGACATATATATTTAGGTTTAAGCATATTTGGACACATCATATAGGATTTCATGGAAATATTCCAAGATGGGGCATTTCAAAACTTGAAATAACACTTGTTTCAAGTGATTTGGTGTGTTTCAGCATTAATTAGGTGAAGTTACTGTGACAAATGAGATATTTTGTTGAAACAGACATATATATTTAGGTTTAAGCATATTTGGACACATCTTATAGGATTTTATGGAAATATTCCAAGATGGGGCATTTCCCAACTTGGAATATCACTTGTTTTAAGTGATTTGTTGTAGTTCAGCATTAATTATGTAAAGTAACTGTGTAAAATGAGACCTTTTGTGGGAATTTTTTTTATGTACTTAGCATATTTGGACACATCTTATAGGATTTCATGAAAATATTCCAAGATGATGCATTTCTCAACTTGGAATATCATTTGTTTCAAGTGATTTGGTATGTTTCAGCATTTATTAGGTAAAATTACTTTGACAAATGATACCTTTGTGGAAACAGACATATTTATTTAGGTTTTAGCATATTTGGAAAAATCTAATAGGATTTCATGGAAATATTTCAAGATGGGACATTTCCCAACTTGGAATATCACTTGTTTCAAGTGATTTAGTGTGTTTCAGCATTAATTAGGTAAAGTTGCTGTGACTAATGAAACCTTATGTGGAAACAGACATATATATTTAGGTTTAAGCAAATTTGGACACATCATATAGGATTTTGTGGAAATATTCCAAGATGGGGCATTTCCCAACTTGGAATATCACTTGTTTCAAATGATTTGGTGTGCTACAGCATTAAATAGGTAAAGTTACTGTGAAGATGATACTTATTGTGGAAACAGACATATTTATGTAGGGTTTTAGCATATTTGTACTTATCTAATTGGAATTTATGGAAATATTCCAAGATGGGACATTTCCCAACTTGGAATATCACTTGTTTCAAGTGATTTGGTGTGTTTCAGCATTAATTAAGTAAAGTTACTTTGACAAATTAGACATTTTGTGGAAAAAAAAATATATATTTAGGTTTTAGCATATTTGGACACATCTTATAGGATTTTATGGAAATATTCCAAGATGGGACATTTCCCAACTTGGAATATCACTTGTTTTAAGTGATTTGGTGTGTTTCAGCATTAATTATGTAAAGTGACTGTGACAAATGAGACCTTTTGTGGAAAAAACATATCAATTTATGTACTACTTAGCATATTTGGACACATCATATGGGATTTCATGAAAATATTCCAAGATGGGGCATTTCTCAACTTGGAATATCATTTGTTTCAAGTGATTTGGTGTGTTTCAGCATTAATTAGGTAAAGTTACTTTGACAAATGATACCTTTGTGGAAACAGACATATTTATTTAGGTTTTAGCATATTTGGACAAATCTAATAGGATTTCATGGAAATATTCCCAGATGGGGCATTTCCCAACTTGGAATATCACTTGTTACAAGTGATTTGGTGTGTTTCAGCATCAATTAGGTAAAGTCACTGTGACAAATCAAACCTTTTGTGGAAACAGACATATATATTTAGGTTTAAGCATATTTGGACACATCATATAGGATTTTATGGAAATATTACAAGATGGGGCATTTCCCAACTTGGAATATCACTTTTTTCATCTGATTTGGTGATTTTCAGCATTAATTAGGTAAAGTTACTGTGACAAATGAAACCTTTTGTGGAAACAGACAGATATATTTAGGTTTTAGCATATTTGGACTCTTCTTATAGGATTTTATGGAAATATTCCAAGATGGGGCATTTCCCAACTTGGAATATCACTTGTTTTAAGTGATTTGTTGTAGTTCAGCATTAATTATGTAAAGTAACTATGTAAAATGAGACCTTTGGGGGGAAAAAAATTTAAGTACTTAGCATATTTGGACACATCTTATAGGATTTCATGAAAATATTCCAAGATGAGGCATTTCTCAACTTGGAATATCATTTGTTTCAAGTGATTTGGTATGTTTCAGCACTTGTTAGGTAAAATTACTTTGACAAATGATACCTTTGTGGAAACAGACATTTATATTTAGGCTAAAGCATATTTGGACACATCATATAGGATTTCATGGAAATATTCCAAGATGGGGCATTTCCCAACTTGGAATATCACTTGTTTCAAGTGATTTGGTGTGTTCAGCATTAATTAGGTAAAGTTACTGTGACAAATGAGACATTTTGTGGAAACAGACATGTATATTTCGGTTTAAGCATATTTGGACACATCATGTAGGATTTCATGGAAATATTCCAAGATGGGGCATTTCCCAACTTGGTATATCACTTGTTTCAAGTGATTTGGTGTGTTTCAGCATTAATTAGGTAAAGTTACTGTGACAAATGTGACATTTTGTGGAAACAGACATATATTTAGGTTTTAGCATATTTGGACACATCTTATAGGATTTTATGGAAATATTCCAAGATGGGGCATTTCCCAACTTGGAATATCACTTGTCTTAAGTGATTTGGTGTGTTTCAGCAATAATTATGTAAAGTAACTGTGTAAAATGAGACCTTTTGTGGGAAAAACATATCAATTGATGTACTTAGCATATTTGGACACATCTTATAGGATTTCATGAAAATATTCCAAGATGAGGCATTTCCCAACTTGGAATATCACTTGTTTCAAGTGATTTGGTATGTTTCAGCATTAATTAGGTAAAGTTACTGTGACTAATGAAACCTTATGTGGAAACAGACATATATATTTAGGTTTAAGCAAATTTGGACACATCTTATAGGATTTTATGGGAATATTCCAAGATGGGGCATTTCCCAACTTGGAATATCACATGTTTTAAGTGATTTGGTGTAGTTCAGCATTAATAATGTAAAGTAACTGTGTAAAATGAGACCTTTTGTGGGAAAAAACATATCAATTTATGCACTTAGCATATTTGGACACATCTTATAGGATTTCATGAAAATATTCCAAGATGAGGCATTTCCCAACTTGGAATATCACTTGTTTCAAGTGATTTGGTATGTTTCAGCATTAATTAGGTAAAATTACTGTGACAAATGATACCTTTGTGGAAACAGACATATTTATTTAGGTTTTAGCATATTTGGAAAAATCTAATAGGATTTCATGGAAATATTCCAAGATGGGGCATTTCTCAACTTGGAGAATAATATTTGTTTCAAGTGATGTGGTATGTTTCAGCATTAATAAGGTAAATTTACTCGGACAAATGATACCTTTGTGGAACCAGACATATTTATTCAGGTTTAAGCATATTTGGACAAATCTAATAGAATTTCATGGAAATATTCCAAGATGGGGCATTTCCCAACTTGGAATATCACTTGTTTCAAGTGATTTGGTGTGTTTCAGCATTAATTAGGTAAAGTTACTGTGACAAATGATACCTTTGTGGAAACAGACATATTTATTTAGGTTTGAGCATATTTGGACAAATCTAATGGGATTTCATGGAAATATTCCAAGATGGGGCATTTCCCAACTTGGAATATCACTTGTTTCAAGTAATTTGGTGTGTTTCAGCATTAATTAAGTAAAGTTACTGTGACAAATGAGACTTTTTGTGGAAACAGACATTTATATTTCGGTTTAAGCATATTTTGACACATCATATTGGATTTCATGGAAATATTCCAAGATGGGGCATTTCCCAACTTGGAATATCACATATTTCAAGTGATTTGGTGTGTTTCAGCATTTATTAGGTAAAGTTACTGTGACAAATGAGACATTTTGTGGAATCAGACATATATATTTCGGTTTAAGCATATTTGGACACATCATATAGGATTTCATGGAAATATTCCAAGATGGGGCATTTCCCAACTTGGAATATCACTTGTTTCAAATGATTTGGTGTGTTTCAGCATTAATTAGGTAAAGTTACTAACACAAATGAAACCTTTTGTGGAAACAGACATTTATATTTAGGTTAAAGCATATTTGGACACATCATATAGGATTTCATGGGAATATTCCAAGATGGGGCATTTCCCAACTTGATATATCACTTGTTTCAAGTGATTTGGTGTGTTTCAGCATTAATTAGGTAAAGTTACTGTGACAAATGTGACATGTTGTGGAAACAAACATATATATTTAGGTTTTAGCATTTTTGGACACATCTTATAGGATTTTATGGAAATATTCCAAGATGGGGCATTTCCCAACTTGGAATATCACTTGTTTTAAGTGATTTGGTGTAGTTCAGCATTAAGTATGTAAAGTAACTGTGTAAAATGAGATCTTTGGTGGGAAAAAAATTTATGTACTTAGCATATTTGGACACATCTTATAGGATTTCATGAAAATATTCCAAGATGGGGCATTTCTCAACTTGGAATATCATTTGTTTCAAGTGATTTGGTGTGTTTCAGCATTAATTAGGAAAAGTTACTTTGACAAATGATACCTTTGTGGAAACAGACATATGTATTCAGGTTTTAGCATATTTGGACAAATCTTATCGGATTTCATGGAAATATTCCCAGATGGGGCATTTCCCAACTTGGAATATCACTTGTTACAAGTGATTTGGTGTGTTTCAGCATTAATTAGGTAAAGTTACTGTGACAAATGAAATCTTATGTGGAAACAGACATATATATTTAGGTTTTAGCATATTTGGACACATCATATAGGATTTTATGGAAATATTCCAGGATGGGGCTTTTCCCAACTTGGAATATCACTTTTTTCAAGTGATTTGGTGTGTTTCAGCATTAATTAGGTAAAGTTACTGTGACAAATGAAACCTTTTGTGGAAACAGACATATATATTTAGGTTTAAGCATATTTGGACATTTCGTATAGGATTTAATGGAAATATTCCAAGATGGGGCATTTCCATGAAATCCTATTAGATGTGTCCAAATATGCTAAAACCTAAATATATGTCTGTTTCCACAAAAGGTCTCATTTGTCACAGTAACTTTACCTAATTAATGCTGTAACACACCAAAACACTTGAAACAAGTATTATTCCAAGTTGGGAAATGCCCCATCTTGGAATATTTCCAGTTAATCCTATAAGATGTGTCCAAATATGCTAAAACCTAAATATTTATGTCTGTTTCCGAAAAAGGTCTCATTTGTCACAGTAACTTTACCTAATTAATCCTGTAACACACCAAAACACTTGAAACAAGTATTATTCCAAGTTGGGAAATGCCCCATCTTGGAATATTTCCATGAAATCCAATTAGTTGAATACAAATATGCTGAAACCCTACATAAATATGTCTGTTTCCACTATAAGTATCATTTTTCGCAGTAAATTTGCCTAATTAATGCCAAAACACACCAAATCACTTGAAACAAGTAATATTTCAAGTTGGGAATTGCCCCACCTTAGAATATTTCCATAAAATCCTATAACATTTGTCCAAATATGCTAAACCTAAATAAATATGTCTGTTTCCACAAAAGGTCTCATTTGTCACAGTAACTTTACCTTATTAATGCTGTAACACACCAAATCACTTGAAACAATTGATATTCCAAGTTGGGAAATGCCCCATCTTGGAATATTTCCATAAAATCCTATTAGATGTGTCCAAATATGCTAAAACCTAAATATATATGTCTGTTTCCACAAAAGGTCTCATTTGTCACAGTAACTTTACCTAATTAATGCTGTAACACACCAAATCACTTGAAATGAGTAATATTCCAAGTTGGGAAATGCCTCATCTTGGAATATTTTCATAAAATCCAATTAGAGGAGTACAAATATGCTAAAACCCTACATAAATTTGTCCGTTTATACTATAAGTATCATTTTAGCAGTAAATTTACCTAATTAATGCTGAAACAAACCAAATCACTTGAAACAAGTAATATTCCAAGTTGGGAAATGCCTCATCTTGGAATATTTCCATGAAATCCACTTAGATGAGTACAAATATGCTAAACCCTACATTAATATGTCTGTTTCCACTATAAGTATCATTTTAGCAGTAAATTTACCTAATTAATGCTGAAATAAAACAAATCACTTGAAACAAGTGTTATTCCAAGTTGGGAAAAGCCCCATCTTGGAATATTTCCAGTTAATCCTATAAGATGTGTCCAAATATGCTAAAACCTAAATATATGTCTGTTTCCACAAAAGGTCTCATTTGTCACAGTAACTTTACCTAATTAATGCTGTAACACACCAAAACACTTGAAACAAGTATTATTCCAAGTTGGGAAATGCCCCATCTTGGAATATTTCCAGTTAATCCTATAAGATGTGTCCAAATATGCTAAAACCTAAATATTTATGTCTGTTTCCGAAAAAGGTCTCATTTGTCACAGTAACTTTACCTAATTAATCCTGTAACACACCAAAACACTTGAAACAAGTATTATTCCAAGTTGGGAAATGCCCCATCTTGGAATATTTCCATGAAATCCAATTAGTTGAATACAAATATGCTGAAACCCTACATAAATATGTCTGTTTCCACTATAAGTATCATTTTTCGCAGTAAATTTGCCTAATTAATGCCAAAACACACCAAATCACTTGAAACAAGTAATATTTCAAGTTGGGAATTGCCCCACCTTAGAATATTTCCATAAAATCCTATAACATTTGTCCAAATATGCTAAACCTAAATAAATATGTCTGTTTCCACAAAAGGTCTCATTTGTCACAGTAACTTTACCTTATTAATGCTGTAACACACCAAATCACTTGAAACAATTGATATTCCAAGTTGGGAAATGCCCCATCTTGGAATATTTCCATAAAATCCTATTAGATGTGTCCAAATATGCTAAAACCTAAATATATATGTCTGTTCCCACAAAAGGTCTCATTTGTCACAGTAACTTTACCTAATTAAGGCTGTAACACACCAAATCACTTGAAACAAGTAATATTCCAAGTTGGGAAATGCCTCATCTTGGAATATTTCCATGAAAATCCAATTAGATGAGTACAAATATGCTAAAACCCTACATTAATATGTCTGTTTCCACTATAAGTATCATTTTAGCAGTAAATTTACCTAATTGATGCTGAAACAAACCAAATCACTTGAAACAAGTGATATTCCAAGTTTGGAAATGCCCCATCTTGGAATATTTCCATGAAATCCTATTAGATGTGTTTAAATATGCTAAAACCTAAATAAATATGTCTGTTTCCACAAAAGGTCTCATTTGTCACAGTAACTTTACCTAATTAATGCTGAAACATACCAAATCACTTGAAACAAGTGATATTCCAAGTTGGGAAAAGCCCCATCTTGGAATATTTTCATTTAATCCTATAAGATGTGTCCAAATATGCTAAAACCTAAATATATATGTCTGTTTCCACATATGGTCTCATTTATCACTGTTACTTTACCTAATTAATGCTGTAACACACCAAATCACTTGAAACAAGTAATGTTCTAAGATGGGAAATAGCCCATCTTGGAATATTTCCATGAAATCCAATTAGTTGAGTACAAATATACTAAAACCCTACATAAATATGTCTGTTTCCACTATAAGTATCATTTTTGGCAGTTAATTTACCTAGTTAATGCTGAAACACACCAAATCACTTGAAACAAGTGATATTCCAAGTTGGGAAATGCCCCATCTTGGAATATTTCCATAAAATCCTATAAGATGTGTCCCAATATGCTAAAACCTAAATATGTATGTCTGTTTCCACAAATGGTCTCATTTGTCACAGTAACTTTACCTAATTAATGCTGAAACACACCAAATCACTTGAAACAAATAATATTCCAAGTTGGGAAATGCCCCATCTCGGAATATTTCCACGAAATGCAATTAAAGGTGTCAGAATATGCTAAATACCTAAAAAATATGTCTGTTTCAACTATAAGTATCATTTGTCACAGAAAATTTACCTAATTAATGCTGAAAAACACCAAATCACTTGAAACAAGTGATATTCCAAGTTGGGAAATGCCCCATCTTGGAATATTTCCATGAAATCTTTTAAGATGGTCCAAATATGCTAAAACCTAAATAAATATGTCTGATTCTACAAAAGGTCTCATTTGTCACAGTAACGTTGCCTCATTAATGCTAAAACACCAAATCCCTTGAAACAAGTTAAATTCCAAGTTGGGAAATGGCACATCTTGGAATATCTCCATGAAATTCAATTAGATGTGTCCAAATATACTAAGTACCACAATTGATATGTCTGTTCTCACTATAAGTATCATTTGTCTCATGTTTTTTTTACTAAATTAATGTTAAAACACACCAATTTACTTGAAACAAGTTATATTCCAAGTTGGGAAATGCCCCATCTTGGAATATTTCCATGAAAACCTATTAAATGTGTCCAAATATGCTAAGCACCTACATAAATAAGTCTGTTTCCACTATAAGTATCATTTGTCACAGTGAATTCACCTAATTAATGCTGAAAAACACCAAATCAGTTGAAACAAGTGATATTCCAAGTTGGGAAATGCCCCATCTTGGAATATTTCCATGAAATCCTTTAAGATGTGTCCAAATATGCTTAAACCTAAATAAATATATCTGTTTCTACAAAAGGTCTCATTTGTCACAGTGAATTCACCTAATTAATGCTAAAAACATCAAATCAGTTGAAACAAGTGATATTCCAAGTTGGGAAATGCCCCATCTTGGAATATTTCCATGAAATCCTTTAAGATGTATCCAAATATGCTTAAACCTAAATAAATATATCTGTTTCTACAAAAGGTCTCATTTTTCACAGTAAATTTACCTAATTAATGCTGAAACACACCAATTCCCTTGAAGCAAGTGATATTCCAAGTTAGAAATGGCCCATCTTGGAATATTTCCATGATATCCAATTAGATGTGTCCAAATATGCTAAGTACCTAAATTGATATGTCTGTTCTCTCTATAAGTACCATTTGCCACATGTTTTTTACCTAATTGATGTTTAAACACACCAATTTACTTGAAATAAGTTATATTCCAAGTTGGGAAATGCCCCATCTTGGAATATTTCCATGAAAACCTATTAGATGTGTCCAAATATGCTAGGCACCTACATAAAGAAGTCTGTTTTCACTATAAGTATCATTTGTCACAGTAATTTTACGTAATTAATGCTGAAAAACACCAAATCACTTGAAACAAGTGATATTCCAAGTTGGGAAATGCCCCATCTTGGAATATTTCCATGAAATCCTTTAAGATGTGTCCAAATATGCTTAAACCTAAATAAATATATCTGTTTCTACAAAAGTTCTCATTTTTCACGGTAAATTCACCTAATTAATGCTGAAACACACCAATTCCCTTGAAGCAAGTGATATTCAAAGTTAGAAATGGCCCATCTTGGAATATTTCCATGATATCCAATTAGATGTGTCCAAATATGCTAAGTACCTAAATTGATATGTCTGTTCTCTCTATAAGTACCATTTGCCACATGTTTTTTTACCTAATTAATGTTTAAACACACCAATTTACTTGAAATAAGTGATATTCCAAGTTGAGAATTGCCCATCTTGGATTATTTCTATGAAATCCAATTACATGTCTCCAAATATGCTAAGCACCTACAAAAATATGTCTGTTTCCACTATAAGTATCATTTGTCACAGTAAATTTACCTAATTAATGCTGAAAAACACCAAATCACTTGAAACAAGTGATATTCCAAGTTTGGAAGTTACCCATCTTGGAATATTTCCATGAAATCTAATTAGATCTGTCCAAATATGCATCGTACCGTAATTGATATGTCTGTTCTCTCTATAAGTACCATTTGTCAGGTAAACCTGGGTTTTATGAGGTGGGTTTACTCGGGCGGGTAATATCGTGCCAACCCTGACCCCACCCCTTCTGGTTTCAGAAATATCCAAATGTCACTAAATGCAATTTCAAACTGAAATAATGGTGAATTTTATTTCGCAAAAATTTCATATCATATCCAGTAAATATATCCAGCTAATGCAGTTAAGTATTACACAACAATCATATAGTAAAAACCTTTCTTTTAATATCAAATATTATTGCAATTATAATAAAAATCCAGGTTACATCCAAATCACAGACACAGGGAAATTTTATAATAATGTCTGGATATTACTGAGGTTGGGTGACAAATTCCACCCCCGGTATTTACCAGTGGCATTTACCTGTATTTCCCGGCATGGAAAATAAGTCTCAAGTTGGAAATACTGGCAAATATAATGTTTTGCGGTGAAATGGCAAATTTGTTTTTTAAGCTGTAAAATGCAGCAGATATCTTTAGGAAGTTGACCTACTTTTCAATAAGTGTGGAAAACATTGTTGATGCTGACAAGCTGGTCTATGAAAGAAACCAGCTGATCAGGATCTAGGGTTTTTAAAAAAAAAAAAGATTCAGCAGCCTTAGTGAAGAGGTAACAGAATAGCCAGGGGCAAGGATGAACAGTATGATGTCATGATTGACTTCATATTTTAACTTAAGACAATTAAAGTCCAGGTGACTACAAACAGAGGTGTCTTTTATTGAGTTATAGTTTGGCTTCAAACTTCAGGTATCCCCTGGAAGTCAGAAAAATGGTGTAATATCAGTATTGAAACTGAAATTTTCACACCATTACCTAACTTATCATCATGACTTTAAACACTCATCCAAATACCCAACCTTATCTGTAGCTATGCACAAGCCAACTGATGAGTACTTTGGCAGGTACGAAACAGGGTTTTTATTCTTCTAAATTTTCGCTTAATTAAAATTTAATGTTAAAGAATTAGACTTATACCTTAAACTAAGATAATTTAGCTGATAGCTTGATTTTTACTTATAATAAGGCCAAAAAAAGAAAATGTCTTGTTTCCGGTTACCCTACCGACCCTAATATTTTGGGGCCTACTCAAACTTTTTTTAAGACTTTCGGGATATTAAAGTCTATTTTTAGACTGTTTTTAAGGATTTCATACTTTTTCCATACAAAAAAGTTTTTATAAAAAAAAAAGTTTGCCTACCTACCAACCCTAAAAATTTTGGACATGTAATCGGAAACAAGACATAATTTTCTTTGGGCCTAATGTGTGGATATTCAAATTACCTTATTTCAGGCCTGATCAGTGTCCAAACTGTTCGCAAAAGTTATCAGCAGACAACACTAGTAGGCATAGAGTTAACCCTTCTCATTTTTGTACCCGTAAATAAGTACTTTGACAAACAGTGAAGACCCAGATCAAATGCTGCTTGATAAGGTGGCATTAAATCAGGATCTGCACAGTATGCTTAAAATTAACAATCTTCAGGGACATTTATACATGATTTTATAGAAAGTTTGACATGAGACCCCTTAAAATACAAAATGGACTATTCCATTTTTCTTGTATCAATATGTATGGGATAATCCATCAGAATGAAAAAGGTTATCTGATTATGCATTCATTCAAATATTCACTTTACTATGATAATGAACTTAGAATAACTGAATTATACTCCAATATTACACTCCTATCAAAGCTGCTATTTTGGCCAAATAAAAAAATATGGTTGGTTCAGGTTACATCTTGAACAAAATTAGGGTAGGTAGGTTGTTTACTTTTTTTGAAAACTTTTTTTACTTGGAGTATTCAGACCTGCTTGGAACTGATATAAAAGGATCTATTTTTGAAGATTTACCCTTGTTTTAATCCTCTTCCTTCCAAAACCAAAGACTGAATGCATAGAAATTTTGATTTCCATTTCGGATGGCCATTTTGATATGTATTTTTTCTCCAAAATTCTGAAGTTGGAAGATTTAATTTGTTCTGCAATTCTCTACCAACTTCAGAATTTGGATAAAAAAAAGTTTAGAGTAGGGGGTAAAAAATTAGGGTAGGTTGGGTAACCTGAGCCACACATTTTTTTTTCTTGGCCTTAGATTGATGATACTGGCATTTGCTTTTTGTGGGTGAAGGTATCTCATTACATATTAGCACTTATAACAGGCTGAGTAGCTAGATTTGGAACTTTGAAAGGTTTTGGAACTTCATTTTTGACATAATTCATTAAATATAATCTGTTGCATGTGTTACAAATTTGTCTGAACCCATAGCCTCTAGTAGTGATTAATATTAAACATCAGACTCCTAACATTGGTGTTATCTATCATGAAGCAAATTACATTGTACTTTCACATCATCACTCAGAAATTTTTATGATACTGAAAAAGATTTGTAATGAAAAACATTGTGTTTTTTCAATATTCACAAATTTCCCAAGGAAATACATAGGTACCCCTTCCGTTAGCCACATAATAATAAAAGGGATATTATTATATGTTGCCCCCTGCTCACCAACGGGGAGGTGGAAGTAGGATTTTGAACAGGATTTTTTTAAAGTTTAATGTCTGCAGCACTGATACAAAGCATATTTCATAACTCTTTAGCCTATTAGGTTTTAAAATAGGCTTTTTAAATACTGCACTGGAATACATTGGCATATATCTGTGTATACAAGACAAATTTTACTAATACCTGAATACTTTATTCATACATATAGGACCAAAGCCGTATATATTTTTAGGTTCTTTCGTACTCCTGAAATTGAGTCAGTTATTTTTATACTGTATGCCACAGGGTCTAGGTATATAAATATACTTCTACTGCCTTGCGATATAAGTCGGCTCTTACAGCGATGTGGTAGTGTTTGCCTGTAGATCAAACAATATACGCATCACACATGTTTTTTCATGCATTAACATTTGCTGGGTCCCGAGGAAGCTGTTTGAACATGAGGCCATTTGGCCAAGTGTTCAAACATCGTCCGAGGGACCCGGCAAGTGTTAATTCAATGAAACAAACATGTGTGATCGTTATTCTTGCATATTTTACCTGATTTCAGCATAAACCGCGCTGCAAACGTCGCTTAAACATTAATTATCCCTTCTCTTACGCTTGATTTCTCTAAACAAAATGGCCTCATCGTCAAACTTTCGAACGTCATTACATCACCACAATGTCATATATACGCATGCAACATTTTCGAGAACGAAAGCACCAGCGAAATGGTCAGTCACGGCCACAAAGCTTTCCCGTGTAACGTCATGCATACAAATCAGGGCCCAGCTTAAGCTTTTTCAAGTAAAAGTCATGTTCAAACAGCACATGAATCTCACGATTTGAACATGGATTTTGCGGTTTCGAACAGCTTCGTGGAACGATTTCCCATGCAAGAACCTGCATTTGATTCCTAGCTGGAACAGGTTTAAATATTTCGGCTCTACACCAATGGTTCCATACTTTTGTGGAGATTGAACATGAAATAATTTCTTAAGTCATTCATTCTCCTCCTTCCGCCGAGAAGGGTTGTTGTCATTTACAAGTGAAACAGAAAGTACATGTATGTGCACGAAGTACTGGTTAACCGCTCAGTCAAGCTTGACCAGAAATAAGTGTGGTTAGATGAATTGACCAACATCAGGTTGATGGAGATATAAGAATCCAGGAAAGAATCAAACCAAAAGAACATATGTGCATATTATAGTGTTCTTGTTACAGCTCAAAATTAAAGCACCCGCAACATTTAACCAGTCATATTGATCTTTAATCCTACCCTACAATAACCCCACCCAAATGGTGAAGCCTTGACTGAGGATACAATTAAGAGCTACATCGTAATATCGCCATTTGTTGAAGAAAATAGTGTCAGTGCTGTAGCCACAAGATTGAAGATTGTGCCACAAGGCTTGATACGGAATACGGAATACAGCAGTAAACAGTATCCAAGTAGCTGATCCACAGCTAGAGGGTTCGCCCAAGACCCCTTTAAGACAAAATTATTCAAATTTCATGGACATTTCAGAAAATTCAGGAAAAAATAACAAATAATCAGGTACAATAAACAAATCGAACCCCCACCTACTATGTAAAATTGAACCCTTAGCTATCAAGAAATCCTGGATCCACCCCTGTATCCGATTCCACACTGCCAAATATGAAACCATGCACTACTGGATTCCAATGCCAGCAAAAATGTCCCGAATCACTTAAAAATGGTTGAATGGGACGTAAAGAGCAACACTAACTTCACCCCATCCCACCCACCCGCCATACCACTGAGAGAAACTAAAAACGTTGATTTTTAGTTTAACTCACGGAAACTAGATCTAACACAATGCTAATGATAATAACAGTATTCAATTAGCCATTTTGAACATTTATCTGATGTAAGGTAAAACAAAGCATTGAAATAAAATAATAAATATTGGAAATAATGTTGTATTGTCGCATTCGATCCAACGAAAACATTTGAATTTCCGGTGTTGATCTTAAGATCACGTCTTTGAATTTGGAATTCCAAGTTCAACCATAGTCCATCTTAAGATCACATAGATTCCAAGATCAGAGCCAACAGATGTAAACAACAACAACAATGTAAAACATGCATTTTAGATGAATGTTTCTGAGTGATGCGCATTATGATTAGTTGTTGTATTTTGTTGTCTTTCTTTACTTGTGCATAACATAGTCTGTTCAATGTTTTGGGGGTTTCCAGCACACATTCTGGCAGTGATGGGAGGGATGTGAGTGGGTGGAGAATGTTTAGATTTTCATTTCACATTTGGCTGTGTAGGGTGCGCTCCTGGTATACCAGGTGCAGTTTAAAGCTTTATGTCCGGTTGGTGAATAGTGAGGGCTGCCCACCCCGGTTTCTTTTTCATGCAATCACTTGCAGTTCTAATCATTGTGTACCATTTCCTCCCCTTGTCGTTTCGCCCCAAGACATTTCGTCCCCACTATTCGTTTCGTCCCCATTAGACGTTTCAGCCCCCTAGTTGTTTCGCCCCCTTAGTCGATTCCCTCTTAGTCGATTCGCCCCTAGTACAATATACTGCATAAACATCATTAAATAAAGGTAACTGACACAACACAGAGTCAGTGGTGTTTTATCAGGTCAAGCTCAAACCAGCATGCCCAGGTCACAGGCATTTTTTTTTTTGTTTGTTTGATTTGATACTAAATACGTCCAATCAACAATCTTTCAGTTAAACAGGGACAGGTCTTCCTGGGTTGAACCAGTACTAAGCTAGGATAAATGTGTCTTGCTCAAGGACCAAAACGCAGTGACGCCGGTGAGGCTCGAACCCTCGGTCTCGAGTCAAGCACTGTACCACTGAGCCACTGCGCTCCCTGTCACAGGCATTTGACTGATAAACTGTGAAAATCCCATAAACTGCTTGTATTTACCTGATCTCCTGTTCTAGTCGACTCGACTTCCTTGACTAGAAGTATATCTTAGATAAATAAATTGGCATTTTTACAGCTGTAACATAATGTCAATGGCCTGTGCGCAGCTAGAGGCCAGGGGCTTAGTTAAAATAATGAAATTTCGTGTGTCACTAGTCTAGCTATCAAATTTTGCAGAGAGCGAATAACGAAGGCACTGATCAGACTGTGCTGATGCAAGGCTGCTTTGCGCCTTTGTTTTTTGCATCCAACAGCATCATGTTTTCACACATTTAGGCTCATTTATTTACATGCTACCCCAATCTTAGTCTTTGATGCAATATGATTATAAATTAAAGAACACTTACATAGAGGTGTGGAAATAGTAAAATTTTATACTTGTCCAGGGACAAGTAAAAGTCAAAATGTACTTGTCCATAGAAAATTTTACTTGTCCGAAAGAACAAATTAGCTTATACCTTACAGTGCTAAAACAATTTATTCTTTCAAAAACAGTATGAAACCAAATATATATTAACTCTTGTAAACAGTATGGATCCTGATCAGCTGGCTTCTCTTGTAAACAGTGTAAATCCAGATCAGCTGGCTTCTGGAGAAGCCAGCTGATCAGGAACCACACTGTTTTCAATGCAAGATGTGAGCTCGTAATAATTATTCAAAATATGAAATACAGAATTGTATTAATTTAATACATTTGTACTTGTCCAAGGACAAGTAAATAGAAATTTTCACCTTGTCCTGGAGTCGGACAAATCGGGCATGGTATTTCCACAGCCCTGACTTACATACATCATAGGTCCAGAGAAGGTCACTTAAGGAGAATAAAACTGTAATGATATTCTAATCCATAAATTTAATCATGTGTTTGGGTGTTCAAAAGTACCATTTCAATGAGGTGATTCTTTTTAGTACCCACAACAATGTTTGGGTCAGGCGAGACCAAACCTTTAATACATTTTTGCATTGATGTAAATGATTAATACATTTTTGCATTGACATCAAATTTCAATGATTAAGACATGAAAATAAATAAGTTAAAATAACTAACAGTTACTGTTTAAAGCTAACCCACTAGATAGCTGTGTATGCACACTTAATAATCTTTCACATTCAAAGATATCTGAACTGTAAAATTCCTATATCGCAAATGCATAAAATCTAAAGGCTACGGCTGTTTAGCAAAAAGCAATTTTCGTGTACTTCACCCCGATTGTGTGTATGCTACCAAAAAATGCATAGATCTTTCAGTTGTTTTAAGATTCAAAAAGGCTTGTGAGAAAATGTAATGTGGCTATCTAGTGAGACTAGAAGTGTTATTGTTTGCCTAAATCATCATCTAAGTCTTAACTGTATATGCGAGCAGTAAATGCTCTGACGAAACTGCACAGGCTCATCACCATTCACCCATTAAATAAGTACCAAAGATTTTATAATCTGGCTCATTTAATTTCACTTAATATTAACCCTCTTTATAATGATGACTCCTTAATACGAACTTTTGCAAACTGTGATGACCCAGATGAAAGGTCGCATAATGTGACATTTTATCAGGGTCTACAATATTTGTCAAGACAAAAATGATCTTTAGAGAAGAATGACCAAAGGGCGAAGGTGGGGTGCTTGTTCTGGCGAAGGTTGATGGGGCTTGCAATTTCTGAGACCAATGACAATGTCTCCTCTCTCTACCAGACTGTGCCATGCACAATGCAAGTACTACCTGTACATAGTCATAGAGCTATGTGGGGCTTTGCTATGCAAGGATATGTTACAAAATGATGCTTTGCAGCATTAGGTAGACTACCCGGACCTGCCCCTTGTAAGCACTTTTTTGTTACATACTGTGGCCTACTGTAACATATAACAAAGATGGTTGCTAGCTGCATCATTATGTATTGGTTTCAAGCTAAAAAGTGGATTTTTATTCAATTTATGAAGTCATTGAAGATGATAGTAGGCATCTATCTGATGGTTAATTTCATACTAAAGTTTCTAGAGGAGCATAGTGGCTCACGCAGTTGTTGAGTGATTGACCCTGGTAGAATTCCTCGGGTAATGTTAATACTCTATATACACTTAAAAGTATGTCTGTTTTCCAACTCCAATGCTGACAGGCAGGGTAGCCACAGACACTTGGGGTCAGTACATTTTTTTTTTATTTAAAATATGTTATTTTGTATGCTTGAACTTATACAGATGTTAGAAAAATTGCCATAGAACATATGGAAACATTTGGGAAAAAAATGCTTATTGCTCACAATGATTAGGGGAGCTGATTTATTTTCATTCTGTATTTCAAAAAATATCATTTAAGATTTGGATCAACCTTAAGTGCTAAATGGGTAGCTGAGTATAGTTTTCTGTTATTCATCATGTTCATGTGTAAACAAAAATACAACTAATGCTAGGCTTCGATAAAAAAAATCTTAGTCATTAAAAGCTATTTTTGGAATGTACATGTAATGCTTAAAGTTTCATTAACTTCAAAATGAAAATAACCCAACACTAATCCTTGGGAGTCAGTACAGTTCAATAGGTAGAACATCCTCGGGTTATGTTAATACACCTGTAGGTATATCTGGGTTCAAATCCCGGTGAGCTGGTTTATTTTCATTCAGTATTTCAAAAAAAGCTTAAAAACAATCACCTTGTTTAAGCACTAGGGGGTTCAAATCCCAGTACTGACAGGCAGGTGAGCTGGTTTATTTTCATTCAGTATTTCAAAAAAGCTTAAAAACAATCACCTTGTTTAAGCACTAGAATTCTTTGAAAAAACACTGAGAAAATGCTAATAAATTAACAAAAAATACAAATTTTGTATACAATGGAGACAATTTCTTTACATAATTGATTCAAACCAAAATTTAATGCATAGAGTCAAGAGCTAAAAAATAGTGATAAAAGGACTTTAAACATAATATTCACATTGACTTTGATCTAAATTTTAGGATATTTTTTGTTGTTGTAAAATTGGAGAAATCAGCATTGTCTGCAAAATGGACATTGTGCTAGAAAAATAGCAACCTTGCAGGCAGACATTTTATGAAATGCACTCACCGTTTAAACAACTGTAGAACATGATTTAACATGAACACTGCATTCAAGAATATTAAAAATCATATAATTATATACTGCTGCACTGTAAAGCAGGACTAAAATACAAATATAACCAGAAACATAGGCTAAAAACTTCACAAATACTACTGTATAAAAGGCTTTAAAGTTTAAGTCTATACGTCTGTTTATAGATAACGCCTATTTATTTCATAAAAAGGTCATAGGTCAAGATAAGCAAATCTTTTGGGTATAAAATTGTAATATTTTTTATTTCCACCAATTTATTTTATATTTTGGTTGCTCAAAAGAACCGTCTCATTGAGACGGAAGAACCGTCTCATTGAGACGGTTCTTTTGAGTACCCACAATGTCTATGTTTAGTATGTTAGGCATCAAAGCAAAGCTTAAAAATAACTACATCAATCACAAATTGATAAAGGCTTTCCAGGCACATTTGACCTATGTACACATGTTCCTATAATTAAGGCAGTGTAAGCCCACACAGCTTACACTGAGTACTTTACTAGTAGTTAATATGTTAACACTATAAGGCTTTCAAGTGGCCCTAAAATTCCTAAAAAAACATCCTAAATTTTTAGGCTTCCCTAATTTCCTAAAAAAAGAACTCTAAAATGGCCAAATTCCAAAAAAGTCTTTCCTTCTTTTTTTAAATGTCCCTAATTTTGGTATTTTCTGAGTGAACTTACTAAAAGGAATTTTTGAACAAAGACTTTAAGTCATGCAATTAATGAACCAATTAACTGACTTAATATTCTGTAAGTTTCATTTACAGCAGATGTTGCAAACCTAAAAGTAGATGAACTGCATGCTTCAGTTGGTTTCCAAGTGTTCCTAGGCTACAGCTTCATTAAACATACAGTATTTTGTGGTGATGTTTTGTGGTGATGACAATCCAGGCAGTATTTCATTGTTTGCCAAGATAATTTTGTTTGTTTGATTTGATTCTTTATGTCCCATCAACAATCTTTCAGTTATAAAGGGACGGGTATTCCTGGGTTAAACCAGTACTAAGCTAAGGATTAATGTTCTTGCTCAAGGACACAACGCAGTGATGCTGGTGAGGCTTGAACCCACATCCCCTTGGTCTCTAGTCGAACACTTTACCACTGAGCCGCTGCGATCCCCTTTGCTAAGATAAAAAAAAACAATAAATTAAACCAAACAAACAATCAAACAAATCATTAGGGATCTAAAACACCATATTTTAGAAATTTAGACATTTGACCCCTTAAATCAAAAATGGACTATTCCATACTTATTGTATAAATGACTATTCCATACTTATTGTATAAATATGTTTGGGAAAGTGCATCAGAATGAAAATGGTTAAGTGAGTATAGTTAAATTCTTAAATTTGATCCCTGTAGAGCTCAATGTAGTTTTGACAAATTCCATGTACAGTGAAGTTGGCACCAAAATGAGATCCAGGACTCCGAGTTGCTGGTTCAAACCTGGAGTCTGGCAACTTTGATAGGGATTCATGCTTTTCTTATCAGTGAATCAAGTTGGGTCTGGGCAGTTGTCAGTTACTGCACTCAAGTGGAAGAAAGGATTTGTACTGAGTACAGGTCCACTCACTACTTTGGTATATACTCACGCCCTTCTTTATCGTGTCATCTCCTTTATCGCATCATTTGATTTTCACATGAAGTTATTTTACGTGTTATTATTGTGTATTTGCATTTACCCGATAACAAACAAGGGCCTTGATAAAGGAGGAATCCAGTATAGGTGTAAGTTTTTTAGGATTATACTAGAATTCAGGATTCTGAGGCTGACTTTCCGTTGAGTTATTTTTCATTTTAGTTAAAGACAATTAAGGCCAAATAAAAAAATGTTTCTCACAACCTCCCTCATCTGTTTTAAATGCCCCTCATTTGTCTTTTTTCAGACTTCAATAAAAATGAAGTGGCCTCATTTATTTTATTCATATGTCAAAATCAAAATATCAACCTTTTTTATGCTTAAAATGAACAAAAAGGTGCCTCAATTGGTTTGGATGAAATTTTAAAAAAAAATGGCCCCATCTGTTTTTTGGGAAATAAAAAATAAAAATTAAACGTGCCTGCCTCATCTGTTTTTCAAAAAGTGGTCTGAGAAACACTTGTTTATTGATTTTCTTTCCTAACCATTCAAACTGACAATGTTTTGTTGGAATTCTTCAAGTTTTAAGATTTATAAGATCCGAATTTTGGAAATTCCGAACTTACACCCGTACATGTAGGTATTACCTGCCATGGAAATATGTGAACTGACATGCCCACACTTTTGCTCCATAATTGCCATGGGATTTTTATTTAATAGGAAAACAAGTTTAAAATCTCCAAATATGAATATATACATGTAATGAACTGCATAAGGTTTCTCATGATTACTTTTGGGTATTTCTTGGCACTTGTTAAACCACACAATCTGCATCATAACACAAAAGTTATGAGATATCAACAATAAACTTTGTTTGTAGATCGATCTCCATGCGAAGAAATGCAATAACCATAATTCTCTTTTGCATAATTTAGGGGTTACTTCCCTTTGTTATTTTTCATACTTAAATTCTTTCGGGACCATAGCACAAAAACTATAATAGGTATCATTTTGACATTTAATTGGTACATGTAGATAGATCTGTATGAGGAGAGGTGCAGTGTACAAGAACCATAATTCTCTTTGGCATGATTTAGGAGTTACTGTCCTTTGTTATACTTAAATTTTGGCCAGAGCATAACATTAACACTATTAGAGAAATCAACTTGCAGCCCTTTTTGAACAATGCCTTTATTTGGGGAGCATACATCAGTTTAAACGATTCTCTTGTTTTAAATAAAAGTTTACTTCTTAATTCTTTGTTTCTGAGAATTGGATACATGCAGCAGATAATGATGATGGACATTAACCTGCATCATCTGCAATTTGTTTTGTCATATGGTACCTGTACTCTGTTCACTTACAAGCATGCCGTTACTGGCACTTTTTCTGAAGACTTAAGATATTGGTTCTGTTGAAGGCATCCAGTTGGTCACTGTTATATGTACTTATTTCTGTCTCAGTGCCATCAGGATGCCTTTTACATGGCCATTATACACATCAATAGATGGATTCATGAGGAACTTTGTTGAAGCCTTGAGCAAGACACTTTACTCTATGCTTTGTATTTTTCACCCAGGAAGACAGGAAAACAGGCATGCATGACTGGAAAATTGTTGACTGAGTCTGGGATATAAGTTCTACAAAGAACCAAAACATCTTGGATCTAAGTTCTACAAAGAACCAAAACAATAGACAGACACTTTACTTGCTGGAATGGAGCCTATTTTGTTTGTTTGATTCTTTACGTCCCATCAACAATCTTTCAGTTATAAAGGGACGGGTCTTCCTGGGTTGAACCAGTACTAAGCTAGGATTAATGTTCTTGCTCAAGGACACAACGCAGTGATGCCGGTGAGGCTCGTGGAATGGAGCCTATAGTGTTACAATACATTTTCAGAGAGATTGAGTCATATGATAAGTATGGTGGTCTCATCCTTTGGGATGGATAGGTAACCCAAATATTCAGCTCAACATTTCAAAAAAGAGATTATACATGTATTAGACAAGAATTGAATCCCAAAAGGAAAGGACATCTGGTAAGTTAACTTATATATGCACTGGTAACTTCCTCATGTAAAACATTAATTAGGTAAATTTTCTGTGAAAAAATGATATTTATGTGGGTATTGAGTATATTTGGTCATATCTAATTTGATTTCATGGAAATATTCTAAGATGGGGCATTTCCCAACTAGGAATATCACTTATTTCAAGTCATTTGGTTTGTTTCAACATTAATTAGTTAAAATCCATGTGACAAATGATATTTTTAGTTGGAGCATACATATTGAATAAGGTACTTAGCATTTGGACACATCTTATTGGATTTCATGCAAATATTCCAAGATGGGGCACTTCCCAGCTTGGAATATCAATTTCTTCAAGTGATTTGGTGTGCTTCAGCATTTAGTAGTTAAAGATACTGTGACATATGATACTTAAAGTGGAAAGGAGCATATTATTCTAGGTACTCAGCATATTTGGACACCACTAATTGGATTTCATGGAAATATTCCAAGATGGGGCACTTCCCAACTTGGAATATCACATATTTCAAGTGATTTGGTGTGTTTCAATTTTAATTAGGAAAGTTTATTGTGACAAATGATACTTATAGCGGAAACAGACATTTTATGTGGGTATTGAGCATATTTGGACACATCTAATTGGATTTCATGGAAATATTCCAAGATTGGGCACTTCCCAACTTAGAATATCACTTATTTCAAGTGATTTGGTGTGTTTCAATATTAATTAGGTAAATTTATTGTGACAAATGATACTTATGGTGGAAACAGACATTATTTATGTGGGTATTGAGCATATTTTGACACATCTTATTTGATTTCATGGAAATATTCCAAGATGGGGCACTTCCCAACTTGGAATATCACTTATTCCAAGTGATTTGGTTTGTTTCAACATTAATTAGTTAAAATCCATGTGACAAATGATACTTTTAGTTGGAGCATACATATTGAATAAGGTACTTAGCATATTTGGACACATCTTATTGGATTTCATGCAAATATTCCAAGATGGGGCACTTCCCAACTTGGAATATCAATTTCTTCAAGTGATTTGGTGTGCTTCAGCATTTAGTAGTTAAAGTTACTGTGACAAATGCTACTTAAAGTTGAAAGGAGCATATTATTCTAGGTACTTAGCATATTCGGACACCACTATTTGGATTTCATGGAAATATTCCAAGATGGGGCACTTCCCAACTAGGAATATCACTTATTTCAAGTCATTTGGTTTGGTTCAACTTTAATTAGATAAAATACATGTGACAAATGATACTTTTAGTTGGTACATACATATTGAATTAGGTACTTAGCATATTGGACACATCTTATTGGATTTTATGGAAATATTCCAAGATGGGGCACTTCCCAACTTGGAATATCAATTTCTTCAAGTGATTTGGTGTGCTTTAGCATTTAGTAGTTAAAGTTACTTTGACAAATGATACTTAAAGTGGAAAGGAGCATATTATTCTAGGCACTTAGCATATTCGGACACCACTAACTGGATTTCATGGAAATATTCCAAGATGGGGCACTTCCCAACTTGGAATATCACTTATTTCAAGTGATTTGGTGTGTTTCAATATTAATTAGGTAAATTAACTGTGACAAATGATACTTATAGTGTAAACAGACATATTTATGTGGGTATTGAGCATATTTGGACACATCTAATTGGATTTCATGGAAATATTCCAAGATGGGGCACTTCCCAACTTGGAATATCACATATTTCAAGTGATTTGGTGTGTTTCAATTTTAATTAGGTAAGTTTATTGTGACAAATGATACTTATAGTGGAAACAGACATTTTATGTGGGTATTGAGCATATTTGGACACATCTAATTGGATTTCATGGAAATATTCCAAGATGGGGCACTTCCCAACTTAGAATATCACTTATTTCAAGTGATTTGGTGTGTTTCAATATTAATTAGGTAAATTTATTGTGACAAATGATACTTATGGTGGAAACAGACATTATTTATGTGGGTATTGAGCATATTTTGACACATCTTATTTGATTTCATGGAAATATTCCAAGATGGGGCACTTCCCAACTTGGAATATCACTTATTCCAAGTGATTTGGTTTGTTTCAACATTAATTAGTTAAAATCCATGTGACAAATGATACTTTTAGTTGGAGCATACATATTGAATAAGGTACTTAGCATATTTGGACACATCTTATTGGATTTCATGCAAATATTCCAAGATGGGGCACTTCCCAACTTGGAATATCAATTTCTTCAAGTGATTTGGTGTGCTTCAGCATTTAGTAGTTAAAGTTACTGTGACAAATGCTACTTAAAGTGGAAAGGAGCATATTATTCTAGGTACTTAGCATATTCGGACACCACTATTTGGATTTCATGGAAATATTCCAAGATGGGGCACTTCCCAACTAGGAATATCACTTATTTCAAGTCATTTGGTTTGGTTCAACTTTAATTAGATAAAATACATGTGACAAATGATACTTTTAGTTGGTACATACATATTGAATTAGGTACTTAGCATATTGGACACATCTTATTGGATTTTATGGAAATATTCCAAGATGGGGCACTTCTCAACTTGGAATATCAATTTCTTCAAGTGATTTGGTGTGCTTTAGCATTTAGTAGTTAAAGTTACTTTGACAAATGATACTTAAAGTGGAAAGGAGCATATTATTCTAGGCACTTAGCATATTCGGACACCACTAACTGGATTTCATGGAAATATTCCAAGATGGGGCACTTCCCAACTTGGAATATCACTTATTTCAAGTGATTTGGTGTGTTTCAATATACATCAGGTAAATGTATTGTGACAAATTATGATTAAAGTGGAAACAGACATATTTATGTGGGTATTGAGCATATTTGGACACATCTAATTGGATTTCATGGAAATATTCCAAGATGGGGCACTTCCCAACTAGGAATATCACTTATTTCAAGTGATTTGGTGTGTTTCAACATAAATTAGTTAAAATACATGTGACAAATGATACTTTTAGTTGGAACAAACATATTGAATTAGGTACTTAGCATATTTGGACACATCTTATTGGATTTCATGCAAATATTCCAAGATGGGGCACTTCTCAACTTGGAATATCAATTTCATCAAGTGATTTGGTGTGCTTCAGCATTTAGTAGTTAAAGTTACTTTGACAAATGATACTTAAAGTGGAAAGGAGCATTATAATTCTAGGCACTTAGCATATTCAGACACCACTAACTGGATTTCATGGAAATATTCCAAGATGGGGCACTTCCCAACTTGGAATATCACATATTTCAAGAGATTTGGTGTGTTTCAATATTAATTAGGTAAATTTATTGTGACAAATTATACTTATAGTGGAAACAGACATATTTATGTGGGTATTGAGCATATTTGGACACATTTAATTGGATTTCATGGAAGTTTTCCAAAATGGGGCACTTCCCAACTTGGAATATTACTTATATTTCAAATGATTTGGTGTGTTTCAACATTAATTAGGTAAATTTATTGTGACAAATGATACTTATAGTGGAAACAGACATATTTATGTGGGTATTGAGCATATTTTGACACATCTAATTGGATTTCTTTGAAATATTCCAAGATGGGGCACTTCCCAACTTGGAATATCAATTTCTTCAAGTTGAATGTTGTGCTTCAGCATTTAGTAGTTAAAGTTACTGTGACAAATGATACTTACAGTGGAAAGGAGCATATTATTCTAGGTACTTAGCATATTGGGACACCACTAATTGGATTTCATGGAAATATTCCAAGATGGGGCACTTCCCAACTTGGAATATCACTTATTTCAAGTGATTTGGTGTGTTTCAATATTAATAAGGTAAATTTATTGTGACAAATGATACTTATAGTGGAAACAGACATATGTATGTGGGTACTGAGCATATTTGGACACATCTAATTGGATTTCATGGAAATATTCTAATACAGGGCATTTCCCAACTAGGAATATCACTTATTTCAAGTCATTTGGTTTGTTTCAACATTAATTAGATAAAATACATGTGACAAATGATACTTATAGTGGAAACAGACATATTGAATTAGGTACTTAGCATATTTGGACACATGTTATTTGATTTCATGCAAATATTCCAAGATGGGGCACTTCCCAACTTGGAATATCAATTTCTTCAAGTGATTTGGTTGGCTTCAGCATTTAGTTGTTAAAGTAACTGTGACAAATGATACTTAAAGTGGAAAGGAGCATATTACTCTAAGCACTTAGCATATTCGGACACCACTAATTTGATTTCATGGAAATATTCCAAGATGGGGCACTTCCCAACTTGGAATATCACTTATTTCAAGTGATTTGGTGTGTTTCAATATTAATAAGGTAAATTTATTGTGACAAATGATACTTATAGTGGAAAAAGACATATTTATGTGGGTATTGAGCATATTTGGACACATCTAATTGGATTTCATGGAAATATTTCAAGTTGGGGGATTTCCCAACTATGAATATCAATTTCTTCAAGTGATTTTGCGTGCTTCTGCATTTATTAGTTAAAGTAACTGTAACAAATGATACTTAAAGTGGAAAGGGGCACATTCATCTAGGTACTTAGCATATTCTGACACCATTTATTGGATTTCATGGAAATATTCCAAGATGGGGCACTTCCCAACTTGGAATATCACTTATTTCAAGGGATTTGGTGTGTTTCAATATTAATTAGGTAAATTTATTATGACAAATGATAATTATAGTGGAAACAGACATATGCATGTGGGTATTGAGCATATTTGGACACATCTAATTGGATTTCATGGAAATATTCTAAGATGGGGCATTTCCCAACTAGGAATATCACTAATTTCAAGTTGAATGGTGTGTTTCAACATTAATTAAATACTTATTAGGTAAATTTATTGTGACAAATGATACTTATAGTGGAAACAGACATTTTATGTGGTTATTGTGCATATTTGGACACATCTAATTTGATTTCATGGAAATATTCCACGATGGGGCACTTCCCAACTTGGAATATCACTTATTTCAAGTGATTTGGTGTGTTTCAATATTAATTAGGTAAATTTATTGTGACAAATGATACTTATAGTGGAAACAGACAAATTTATGTGGGTATTGAACATATTTTGACACATCTTATTGGATTTCATGAAAATATTCCCCAAGTTTGGGTTTTTCCCAACTTGGAATATCAATTTCTTCAAGTGATTTGGTGTGCTTCAGCATTTATTAGTTAAAGTTACTGTGACAAATGATACTCACAGTGGAAAGGGACATATGAATCTAGGTACTAAGCATTTATTAGTTAAAATTAGAATATAGTAAGTGCCTAGATTAACATGAATCCAATAAGTGGTGTCACAATATGCTAAGAAACCTAATTAATATGTCCTTTTCCACTGTAAGTATCATTTGTCACAGTATCTTTAACTAATTAATGCTGAAGCACACCAAATCACTTGAGGAAATTAATATTCGAGGTTGGGAAGTGCCCCATCTTGGAATATTTCCATGAAATCCAATTAGATTTGTCAAAATATGCTCAATACCCACATAATAATGTCTGTTTCCACTATAAGTGTCATTCGTCACAATAAATTTAACTCATTATTGTCGAAACACACCAAATCACTTGAAATAAGATATATTCCAAGTTGGGAAGTGCCCCATCTTGGAATATTTCCATGAAATCCAATAAATGGTGTCAGAATATGCTAAGTACCTAGATGAATGTGCCCCTTTCCACTGAAAGTATCATTTGTCACAGTTACTTTAATAAATGCAGAGGCACGCAAAATCACTTGAAGAAATTGATATTCCATGTTGGGAAATCCCCGAACTTGAAATATTTCCATGAAATCCAATTAGATTTGTCGAAATATGCTCAATATCCACAAAATTATGTCTGTTTCCACTATAAGTGTCATTTGTCACAATAAATTTACCTAATTAATGTTGCAACACACCAAATAACTTGAAATAAGTAATATTCCAAGTTGGGAAGTGCCCCATCTTGGAATATTTCCATGAAATCCAATAAATGGTGTCAGAATATGCTAAGTACCTAGATGAATGTGCCCCTTTCCACTTTAAGTATCTTTTGTTTGTTTGATTTGATTCTTTACGTCCACTCAACAATCTTTCAGTTATGCGGGACGGGCTTCCTGGGTTGAACCAGTACTAAGCTAGGATAAATGTGTCTTGCTCAAGGACCACAACGCAGTGACGCCGGTGAGGCTCGAACCCGCGGCCCTTCGGTCTCGAGTCAAGCACTCTACCACTGAGCCACTGCGCTCCCTACTTTAAGTATCATTTGTCACAGTTACTTTAACTAATAAATGCAGAGGCACGCAAAATCACTTGAAGAAATTGATATTCATAGTTGGGAAATCCCCCAACTTGAAATATTTCCATGAAATCCAATTAGATTTGTCGAAATATGCTCAATATCCACAAAATTATGTTTTTATCCACTATAAGTGTCATTTGTCACAATAAATTTACCTAATTAATGTTGCAACACACCAAATAACTTTAAATAAGTGATATTCCAAGTTGGGAAGTGCCCCATCTTGGAATATTTCCATGAAATCCAATTAGTGGTGTGAGGATATGCTTAGTACCCAGATTAATATGCTCCTTTCCACTGTTAGTATCATTTGTCACAGTAACTTTAACTAATGAATGCTGAAGCACACCAAAACACTTGAGGAAATTAATATTCCAAAGTGGGAAGTGCCCCATCTTTGAATATTTCCATGAAATCCAATTAGATGTGTTGAAATATGCTCAATACCCACATAAATATGTCTGTTTCCACTATAAGTATCATTTGTCACAATAAGTTTATCTCATTAATGTTGAAACACACCAAATCACTTGAAATAAGTTATATTCCAAGTTGGGAAGTGCCCCATCTTGGAATATTTCCATGAAATCCAATAAATGGTGTCAGAATATGCTTAGTACCTAGATGAATGTGCCCCTTTCCACTATAAGTATCATTTGTCACAGTAACTTTAACTAATAAATGCTGAAGCACACCAAATCACTTGAGGAAATTTATATTCCAAGTTGGGAAGTGCCCCATCTTGGAATATTTCCATGAAATCCAATTAGAGGTGTCAGGATATGCTTAGTACCCAGATTAATATGCTCCTTTCCACTGTTAGTATCATTTGTCACAGTAACTTTAACTAATGAGTGCTGAAGCACACCAAAACACTTGAGGAAATTAATATTCCAAAGTGGGAAGTGCCCCATCTTTGAATATTTCCATGAAATCCAATTAGATGTGTTGAAATATGCTCAATACCCACATAAATATGTCTGTTTCTACTATAAGTATCATTTGTCACAATAAGTTTATCTCATTAATGTTGAAACACACCAAATCACTTGAAATAAGTTATATTCCAAGTTGGGAAGTGCCCCATCTTGGAATATTTCCATGAAATCCAATAAATGGTGTCAGAATATGCTTAGTACCTAGATGAATGTGCCCCTTTCCACTATAAGTATCATTTGTCACAGTAACTTTAACTAATAAATGCTGAAGCACACCAAATCACTTGAGGAAATTTATATTCCAAGTTGGGAAGTGCCCCATCTTCGAATATTTCCATGAAATCCAATAAGATGTGTCAAAATATGCTCAATACCCACATAATTATGTCTGTTTCCACTATAAGTGTCATTCGTCACAATAAATTTAACTCATTATTGTCGAAACATACCAAATCACTTGAAATAAGTAATATTCCAAATTGGGAAGTGCCCCATCTTGGAATATTTCCATGAAATCCAATAAATGGTGTCAGAATATGCTAAGTACCTAGATGAATGTGCCCCTTTCCAATGTAAGTATCATTTGTCACAGTTACTTTAATTTATAAATGCTGAAGCACACAAAATCACTTGAAGAAATTGATATTCAAAGTTGGGAAGTGCCCCATCTTGGAATATTTGCATGAAATCCAATTAGATTTGTCGAAATATGCTCAATATCCACAAAATTATGTCTGTTTCCACTATAAGTGTCATTTGTCACAATAAATTTACCTAATTAATGTTGAAACACACCAAATCACTTGAAATAAGTGATATTCCAAGTTGGGAAGTGCCCCATCTTGGTATGTTTCCATGAAATCCAATTAGTAGTGTAAGGATATGCTAAGTACCTAGATTAATATGCACCTTTCCACTGTTAGTATCATTTGTCACAGTAACTTTAACTAAAAAATGTTGAAGCACAACAAATCACTTGAGATAAGAAATATTCCAAGTTGGGAAATCCCCAACTTGGAATATTTCCATGAATTCCAATTAGATGTGTCCAAATATGCTCAATACACACATAAATATGTCTGTTTCCACTATAAATATCATTTGTCACATTAAATTTACCTAATTAATGTGGAAACACATCAAATCACTTGAAATAAGTGATATTCCAAGTTGGGAAGTGCCCCATCTTTGAATATTTCCATGAAATCCAATTAGATGTGTTGAAATATGCTCAATACCCACATAAATATGTCTGTTTCCACGATAAGTATCATTTGTCACAATAAGTTTAACTCATTAATGTTGAAACACACCAAATCACTTGAAATAAATAATATGCTAAGTTGGGAAGTGCCCCACCTCCGAATATTTCCATGAAATCCAATAAATGGTGTCAGAATATGCTTAGTACCTAGATGAATGTGCCCCTTTCCATTATAAGTATCATTTGTCACAGTAACTTTAACTAATAAATGCTGAAGCACACCAAATCACTTGAGGAAATTAATATTCCAAGTTGGGAAGTGCCCCATCTTTGAATATTTCCATGAAATCCAATTAGATGTGTTTAAAATATGCTCAATACCCACATAAATATGTCTGTTTCCACTATAAGTATCATTTGTCACAATAAGTTTAACTCATTAATGTTGAAACACACCAAATCACTTGAAATAAGTAATATTCCAAGTTGGGAAGTGCCCCATCTTGGAATATTTCCATGAAATCCAATAAATGGTGTCAGAATATGCTTAGTACCTAGATGAATGTGCCCCTTTCCACTATAAGTATCATTTGTCACAGTAACTTTAACTAATAAGTGCTGATGCACACCAAATCACTTGAGGAAATTAATATTCCAAGTTGGGAAGTGCCCCATCCTCGAATATTTCCATGAAATCCAATAAGATGTGTCAAAATATGCTTAATACCCACATAATTATGTCTGTTTCCACTATAAGTATCATTTGTCACAGTAAACTTACCTAATTAATGTTGAAACACACAAAATCACTTGAAACAAGTGATATTCCAAGTTTGGAAACTTCCAATCTTGGGATATAGCCTTGAAGTCCAATTAGACAGTGTCAGAAAATTCTAAGTTCCTAAATTAATTTGTCTGTCTGCAATATAAGTATAATTTGTTACAGTTACTTAACCTATTTAGAGTTGAAAACACACCAAATCACCTGGATATAGGGATATTCCAAGTTGGGAAGTGCCCCATCTTGGAATATTTCCATGAAATCCAATTAGATGTGTCAGAATATGCTATACAACAAAAGAATATGTCTGCTTTCAATACAAATTGTTACAGTTACTTAAACTAGAGTTAAAACACACTTATTCAACTGGAACTAGGGATATTCCAAGTTCCAAAATGCGCCCTGTAGAAATATTTCCATGAAATACAATTAGAGGTGTCAAAATATGTTACCTCTGTTGGTTTCCAATATAAGCATTATTTGTTACAGTTACTTAACCTATTTAGAGTTAAAACACACCAAATCACCTGGCACAAGGGATATTCCAAGTTCCAAAATGCCCCATCTAGAAATACTTCAATGAAATACAATTAGAGGTATCAAAATATGCTAAGTACCTAATTTTTTATATGTCTGTTTCCACTATAAGTACCATTTGTCACAGTTAATTTACCTAATTAATGTTGAAACACACAAAATCACTTGAAACTAGTGATATTCCAAATTGGGAAAAGTCCCATCTTGAAATATCCTCATGAATCAAATTAGAGGTGTCAGAATATGCTAAGTACCAAAATTAATATGTCTGTTTCAACTATAAATGCCATAGTTACTTTACCTAAATAATGTTGAATATCAGGTCAAGACAGTGTGTCATGTGCAAAAAGGAAGTTGAAACTAGTGATATTCCTAGTTGGGAAATGCCCCATCTATGAATATTTCTATGAAAAACTATTAGGTGTCAGAATATGCTAAGTACCTAAATCTATATGTCTGTTTCTACTATAAGTATCATTTGCTACAGTGATTTTACCTATGTAATGTTGCAAACACACCAAATTAACTGGAACTAGGGATATTCCAAGTTGGGAATTGCCCCATCTAGAAATCAGTCGAAGAATTCCAATTAGAGGTGTGAGAATATGCTAAGTACTTAATTGTGCTTGTCAGTTCATTATATGCACATGGCATGTTTTACATTACTAAGTTAACATTGCATTTATAAGTTAACCCTTAAAGCGCCAAGAAAAAAATGCATCTGAAAATGTGGTCTGCTGAAGTTGTCTGCTGCAAATAATAGCCTAGCATTACTGACGAATTAAGTATAGAAGCAAACAGCGTGGACCCAGAACAGTAGGAGCAGTCTGATCTGGATACACACTGTTTGCCATAGAGGCTTATTAAACATTTCAGCAGACAACTTTTGTTGCGATTGGCGCATTAAGGGGTAACTTACCAGAAGTCCTTTCCTGGACGGGTCCAATTCTTGTATAATACATGTATAATCCTCTCTCCTTTGAAATGTTGAGCTGAATATTTGGGTTACCTATTCATTCCAAAGGATGAGACCACCATACTTATTATATGGCTCAATCTCTCTGGAAATGTAATGTAACACTACAATGTATCTATATAGGCTCCATTCCAGCAACTAATGTGTCTATTTATTGATTTGTTTCTTTGTAGAACATAGATCCCAGTCAACAACAATTTTTCAGTCATGCATTCATGTTTTCCTGTCTTCCTGGGTGAACCAAATACAAAGCAGAGAATTAAGTGTCTTGCTCAAGGCTTCAACAAAGTTCCTCATGAATCCATCTAATGAAGTGTATAATGGCCATGTAAAAGGCATCCTGATGGCACTGAGACAGTAATAAGTACATGAAGCAGAGTCACCAACTGGATGCCATCAACAGAACCGTTATCTGAAGTCTTCAGAAAAAGTGACCATCATGGCATGCTGTACAGGTACCATATGACAAAACAAATTGCAGATGATGCAGGTTAATGTCCACCACCCTTTAATATCTGCAGCAAGTCTCCATTTCCCTGAAAAAAAGAAATAATATGTTTACTTTTATTTAAAAAATCAAAATGACCCTTAAGAATGATTTGAGCCAGTGTTAATGTGAATTTGGTCTCAACATTTATACATGCAGATTGTGTGGATTGACAAGTGCCTGCATTTCAGATTCACTTGATTTCCTTGAAATTACCAAAAGTAAACAGGAGCAAACTAAAGCAATTCATAAAATTCATCTTAATGTGTTTTAAATTTGTTTTCCTATTTAACATCCCATTGCGGTCTATAGCTAAGTACATGTATGGGCATGTCAGTGAATGTACATGTATCAAAACCTTCCCATGACGGAAAATGCCCATGAGTGAAAGTACGTAATTTACAAGCAACGACATGACGGTAGCTGTTGACTGGGACATAAAACATCAAAATAAACCAAACCGACATCCTCATCTTAAGAAATTTAAATCTTAAAATTTGCAGAATGTCAACAAAAAATATTGTTAGTATCAACGGCCATTTGTCTTTAA
The DNA here is from genome assembly GCA_964019695.1 of Loripinus fragilis. Classification (NCBI taxonomy): domain Eukaryota; kingdom Metazoa; phylum Mollusca; class Bivalvia; order Lucinida; family Lucinidae; genus Loripinus; species Loripinus fragilis. The sequence continues at coordinate 50,480 of CAXHUL010000273.1, forward strand.
CTGAAGTAATGCGGGGAAAAAAACTCACAGAAAGTCAGCCTCAGAATCCTGAATTCTGGCATAATCCTGAAAACTTACTCCCATGTATACCAAAGTGGTGAGTAAACCTGTACTTAGTACAAATCCTTTTTTAGAGTACAGTATTAAACTGACAACTGCCAAGGCCCAACTTGACTCAGTGGTAAGCAAAGCATAAATCATTAGCTTAGTTTTGAGACTTCAGGATTTAACCAACAATCTCAAAAGGTTCAAGAGTTATTGAGCGCACAAGCTTACCGCTGTAAAGTTCATTCAAGGGAGATAACTCAAATTGCAGCAAAGGAGAGCAACCATTCTTGCACATGACATACTGACTTGACCTGATATTTATGTATACCAAATATCATCAAAATATCTCAAATGGTATTAAAATTATTGAGTACACCCCGGGGGTACTCTCATTTTTTCTTCATACGTAGGCTCGGGTCCAGCATCTACCGTTCACCCCCCAAAAAAAATATCAGGAATTTCAAGCACCCCCAAAAAAATATTTGAAATTTTGGCAACCCCAAAAAATATCCTCAATTCTGTACCTTGACCTTAAGAAAAGACCCTAAAATACAATTAGCAATGACCACTAAATATAGTCCAATTTTGTAATGACCTTAAAAAAAATATCCCCCCAAAAAAATTTTTTTTTCTGAAAACCCCCAAAAATATTGAAATTCAAAATTTTGAACCAAAAAAAAATGACCCGAGCCTATGTATGTATAAAAATATCAGAGTACCCCCCCCCCCCCCCCCCCTGGGGAGTACACAAGCTTTTTTCTACAGATGGAAAGACAGACACCAGGCCTTTTTTGAGTGGAGAAGCCTAAATAAGTCTGATAGTGTAAACAACTAATAAAGTACTCAGTGTAAGCTATGTGGGCTTGTAGGAACATAATGTGTTTAGGTAAAATATACCTGGAAAGCCTGGGTGCAATTTGTGATTTATGCCACAGTTATATTTAAATTCTTTGTTTACTTGGATACCAAACATAATGTTTACTACATAACTAGACTTCAGTCAATGGTTCACCATCGCAAATACGCGCTTTTGAGCTAACCAAAGCATCTGCAAAGTTTTTGAAAATGCTACGTCCAACCGTTTAGCAGGAGATGCATTTACAAGAAAGTACACTATTTCACTTTTGACCTTGACCTATGCACCTGCAAAATTTGAAGCTGCTATGTCCAACGGTTTAGGAGGAAATGCATTTACAAGAAATATTTGATTTGACCTTGACCAAGGCCACATGAAGCATTGCCCTCTACATCATGTGACCTATGTACCTGCAAAGTTTGAAGTTGCTACTGCCAATGGTTAAGGAGAAGATGCATTTACAAAAAAAAATACATCACACAAAATGTTGCCGAGTACCCTCCACATCATGTGACCTTAGTGCACCAGCAAGTTTTAAGAAGATGCATTTACAAGAAAATACATTATTTGACCTTGACCTTCAGGTCAGGGTCACACAAAATGTTGCCCAGTGCCTTCCACAGCATGTGACATATGCACCTACAGAGTTTGAAGTTACTACGTAAAAAGCGTTAGGATGAGAAGCATTTACAAGAAAATTCAATCTTTGACCTTGACCTTGGGGTCAAGGTCACACAAAATTTTGCCCAGTACCCTCTACATCAAGTGACCTATTCAGCTACAAAGTTTGAAGTTGCTGCGTCTAACCATTTAGGAGTAGATACATTTACAAGAAAATGCATTATTTGACCTTTGACCTTGACCTTGGGGTCAAGGTCACACTAAATGTTGCCCAGTACCCTCTACATCATGTGACATATTCACCAACAAAGTTTGAAGTTGCTACCTCTAACGGTTTAGGAGGAGATACATTTACAAGAAACGTGACGGACGGACGGACAGACAGACAGACGGATTTGACATGAAATTAATATACCTTTTTTTTCTAAAGAAAAAAGCGGGTATAATAAACATAGTATCAAAGCAAGACCTGCTTCATTACGCACATTACAGATTCACAAACGTAATGGGAAACAGCTATAACATATTACATATATATTTTATTCACTTTCTTTTTATTCAAGTCTGAAAAAAAGACATATGGGGAATGTGAAACAGATGAGGGAGGGCCTGAGAAACAATGTACTTCTTTTTGGCCTTAGGCACATATTTTTTTTAATTTATGCCTGAAAGTATTTTAAACTGCTTAGTTCACAGCTAATGGCCAAATAAAAAAATATAAATTGTTTCTCAGGCCCTCCCTCATCTGTTTCAAATGCCCCTCACCTGTCTTCTTTTCAGACTTGAATAAAAAAGTGGCCACATTTATTCTATTCATATGTCAAAATCAAAATATCCACATTTTTATACTTAAAATGAACAAAAAGTGGGCCTGACATTAGTTTTCGATGAAATAAAAAAATAAGTGGCCTCTTCTGTTTTGGGGAAATAAAAAATAAAAACCTGCCTGCCTCATCGGTTTTTAAAAAAAAAATGGCCGAAGAAACACGTGCACTTATTTTTTTAGCCCAAGTGAGAACTCTGAAAAATTTTAAATACTCCCTTACCCATTATATAATAGTAACAACTATATGCATACTTTGGCAGTCTTCCATCATGGTTGGCAAAAAGGCGGTCAATGTTCATATTGACTGGGCCAATGGTTAAACGATATTAAATCACAGCAGGTTTAGATAAACAAAAATTTCAGCGTAAAATTGTAAATATTTTCTTACCCAAATTTTAACATTTGTTTTGGGTGCTCAAAAGAACCGTCTCATTGAGATAGTATTTTTGAGTATCCACAACATATGTTTTGGTTGAAAAATAAGGAAAATAAATTTTCATCACACACTCTTAACTAAAGTCCTGTCACAGGATTTAAAATGTAAATATAAATGCCTCTGTCTTTTAGACATAATTGGCAATGTTGTTCAGTTGCTACTGGCTCGCTACTGTAAGGGTATGCATCTGGTGAATATAGAAACTCTGCTACAGTCCATATAGTACATATTCATTGTTATCTTCAAATGGGGTCAACAATATCTAAATTCTATGCAGGCAGGCCCCCAGATAAGAGTGTGAACCTTAGAGGAGCGCAGTGGTAGGGTGCTTGACTCGAGACCAAGGGGCCGCAGGTTCGAGCCTCACCGGCGTCACTGCGTTGTGGTCCTTGAGCAAGACACATTTATCCTAGCTTAGTACTGGTTCAACCCAGGAAGACCCGTCCCTGTATAACTGAAAGAATGTTGATGGGACGTAAAGAATCAAATCAAACAAACAAACAAAAGAGTGTGTACCTGAAAATTATTTTCCTTATTACTTGACTAAAACATTTGTTGTGGGTACTCAAAAGACCCGTCTCAATGAGAAGTTTCTTTTGAGCACCCAAAACACATGTTTAAATTGACACAGAACAAATAACAATTTTACGCTTTTAAGGATCTATGTTTAGGGTCATTTTGTGACTTAAATTGTTACTTCAAACACTTTCATACTTTGATACTGGTAAGTGAGGACCAGGTAACATTGCTAATATTATATGCATCTGAATTAATTCAATCTGAGAGTGATTTACAAATGTATCACCCTTGTTCTGGTCAATAAGTTACTAAAAAGTAAATCTTTCCAACCAGTTTGCATATCAGGTCACAATTATACACAGATTGTATTGAAAACTGTGACATGATCCAATAACTTAATCTGAAGCAACAGGAAGCATATCTGCTCAGCAGGACTATGGTTAATTTAGACTTAACACATTTAAGAGATTAGGACAAACACCTAATTGAGGATGTTTATATAAAGGACCATTTGTTTTGATAGCAGTTTCACACCTTACTGCAATATTTAATGCATTCTTCAGAGATGGGGAGTTTTTTTGTTGTCTTCAGAATCAACTCTTTCAAAGCTGTATTCAATAAATACCATATCTGGGTGTCAGACAGTTTGGATCCAGATCAAGTCAAACATTTTATCAGTCCTGATCTGCTCCAAACTGTTTGCAAAGGCTTTTATTAGCATAAAATACCAGCATTCCTGCCAAGTGTAACCAAAACACATAAATAAAAGGAGCAAGTAGCTAATGAGACAGAGCTATGTATTAGAGGCACTGGTCTTTACAGTCTGTAATAGATGATTGCTAGAACCATATGGCTATGTTAGAACCATATCTAATTTTATCAAAGCGCCGAGGTCAGTGAGGACCATTATCTTGCACGCTTGGTAAATTTTTATGATTTTGTGTCGTCTGTTGATTTCTTTCAAAATCACCTTTTCCGAAAAATTCTTTCAGTGTCAAACACTTTGGATCCAGATTAGGCCCGACATTTTGTCGGGCCTAATGTGGGTCCTAACTGTTTGCAAGGGTTATCAGCAGATGACAAAATGGCCCTTATCATGCAAAGAATTGAATATTTTGGCAGAATGGCTATTAACAGTCATGGTAGGCAATCAACCTCTCAGCAGGGTCTGCAGCTGATGATAGAATGTAGTGTTAATGAACCAGGGAAAATGGCTGCTTGAATCATTTGACCTGAATTCTATAAAAGAAGCCGCAAATACCAGAAATACAAAACCTACAGTGAGATTAGGATGCTCTTTTCATGAGCTTTCGGGGCCAACCTTATTTTTGTTTCCCCTTACCCGACCCTGTTTTACAGGTATGGGTCGGTCGGTCGATTTTTTTTAACTTCTCAAATTGGATACCCATTAAACTTAATTGTATACAGTAAAACCTGTCTTAAGAGGCCACTCAAAAAAATACAAAAAAATTGTTTGTTTTTTTCAAGAGAGATTATCGCATATGGCAGGTCAAAAGTATTGCAGAATGCTCGGCATTTATCGCCCATTTGTCTTAACCACCTTTGTTGTGTATATCTTTGAGTGGCCATTTTAGGCAGGTTTAACTGTATATATAGTCCTACTATAGGCAATATAATTGAATACACAAACAATTTGCTAAGATAACACTGATTACATTGGACAATTCACTTAGTTTGCAATGAAATTTAAAAAAAAATTCTTGACTGAAAATAGAAATAAAATTCTTTGAGTAGGGCCTTTTTTTCAGGGTCGGTCGGGTAAGGGGAAACAAATAAAATTTTAATTTAGGCTGGAGGCACATTTAATTTCATACTGATTTTACACTTCAAATGCTGGGCTTCTACATTTGACTGTAATGGGGTGTTTTTCCTGATGAGCACCCTTGACAGGGACCAAACAGTTTTTGCACTCAGATCATCAATTACATATTAATAATAATAACCAAAGTGAAATGAAACCCAAAAAGATATCGCAACTGAATTATTAAAATGATTGAACCAGCATTACCCCTCAGGATCTGCAGTTAGAAATGTACCTGCAGAAAGACACTGTGAGTACCAACTGCGCTACACAGCCCTTTTTTTGGCCTTTTTACAACAAAAAGCTAAAACTGTTAATACTTGTTTAATCACAGACAGACAGGCAATTTACAATAGCAGTCCTCTGTTTTGACGGATCTTTTGCTGATGGATAGTTTAACCCTTTACACCATGATAACGTCTTTTGACACCTTTGAAATATCATGTACTATTTGAAAATTTTACAGAAAATGGAGTATTTGCTCCTTAAGAGCAAATGCTCTATTTTCCATAATATTTTCAAAATTACTCAAAACTTCACCAAAAATTTTCTTCATTTTTTTAAGAATGGGTGGATCTAAAAATAGCCTTTGGATTAAAGGGTTAAGCATTTGATAACTTGCTGATAAAGCAAAAATATGCAAGTGTTTTTTTTGTTTCAAATCATACACATCTGAGGAGCCACCGTGGTGTTGCCTAGTGGATAAACTGCTCGCCTTATAAACTAGGGGTCACAGGTTTGATTCCCGGCTTCACCAGTCTGTCGGATGAGACTTTTAAGCCGTGGGCCCATCTCCATATGTTAAAGGTTTCATTTTGAAAATCTATTTTTAGCCTGTGTGACTTAAATATGCAACGGACCAGAACCATTTGAACAATTATTAAAGAAGGCGATATAAGGATCATTCCTGTCAAGTTGTCCTTTGAAGCAATTGTTGATGATTTTTTTTGTTTGTTTTTGTTGCTTTACGTCCCAAGTCAACAGCTATGGCCATGGCTGGACAGTCAGTTCACCTAACCACACTTTTTCATGGGCAAGCTTGAACAAGCACAAGTGAGGATCTAGATGGGGACAGGGGGTCTGGACCCCCCCCCCCCCCTGGAAAATCACAAGTTATATGGGTTTCTATAGGGAATAAGCAATTGGACCCCCCTGGAAAAGTTGGACCCCCATGGAAAATGTTGGACCCCCTCTGGAACCTTGAAAAATGATAGTTTTCTTTGAAATTAACCATTTGACTTCTGTAATAAGCTGAGGACTAAAAAAAAAAAAAACATGCTTGACTCCAGACCGAAGGGCCCCAGGTTCGAGCCTCACCGGCGTCACTGCGTTGTGGTCCTTGAGCAAGTCACATTTATCCTAGCTTAGTACTGGTTCAACCCAGGAAGACCCGTACCTGTTTAACTGAAAGATTGTTGATGGGACATAAAGAATCAAATCAAATCAAATAAAAAAAAAACACGTTGTCAGAGCTTTTTTGTCAGATTGACCTGGATCCCCCTGACGAAAATTCCTGGATCCGCACATGAAGCAGTTAACCAGTACTTGCTGCACATACTTTCGCTTGTTACTGACAACAATCCTTCTTAAATGATTCAGCGGAAGGGAGGAGAATAACCATAGAAATTATTTCATGATCAATCTCCACGAAAGTATGGGACTGGGCCGGGATCGAACTCGCAACCCCTGGATCTGCAGTCAGACTCGCATCTGTTGCCAGACACGTTACCGACTGCGCTACGAGGCCCGTTCAATTGTTGACGACACAAGATACACAACACACAACTGACGATGGACATCCAATGATCACTCTCACCATGAGCCAATGGCTCAGGTGAGCTAAAATGCAAGTCAGAAATTTGACAATCAACTGCCACACTTATCAACTTTTTTCTGCTTTAAGGCTCCCAAAAATTGAATAGACACTTTTATTGAAAAACAGATGCGGCAGCGGAGGGTTTTATTTTTCCTTTTTGTTCAGGCCCTCGGATGCGATATTTTTTTTTAAAATAGGAGTGCCATTTTTATAAAGGTTGTACTTGTTATTTTATTCCTTCTATATCAATCTTGTCATGTGAAAAAAATTATTGATAAGGAAAACATCAGCACATCTAACAGTTTAGATTTCACTCAAGAAATTAAAAACTTACACTTTTTCGGCTCGATAACTTACAAAAACAGGGGAAATCTGACAAAATTATGGCTGCAATGTTTGGCCGAAATGGATGGCGAAAAGAACCAAAATTACCCAAAATGGACGGCGTCAGAGTCGTTACAATCCAGTACTGCCGGACCATTACTGTTTGATCAAATGTGCACTTTTTCAGAAAGTTATAATGTGGGGTCCTTTCAACCAGATGTGGCGGTTTCTGTGAATCTACCTATTCTATTTTTTTATTTGGTCTAATTTTACTTTCAATTTATTGTAAGACGGAATAATGGATGCTTGAAAGTCTCGCGTAAATTTTACATTGTGACCTCACATCAGTAATAAGTCCTGTCGGTCATCGTCCACATTTTGCTTTACCTGCAGATTGTACATATCCTTCGAATCATTCAATTGGTAAATACAGACTGACAATTCAGGTCACACCTTCCCCCGGCACCTCCCGGCTTTTCCTATCCCAGTGTTGTATTTATAGGTATGTCATGTACTGATTGAAAAAAACAAAACAAACACAAAAACATGCGTTTCAAGGACTCCTGGGTTGTGAAAGTTATGACTTTTTGTTTTTAGTCCTCGACTTAGTTTACAGTTATACAGAGGGGGTCCGGAGGTTTATTTCAGAGAAAACTAATTGTCAAAGATTTCAGAGGGGGTCCAACACTTTCCAGTGGGCGGGGGGGGGGGGGGGTCCCGATAGAAAGTTTTATAAGAAACCCATATAACTTGTGAATATAACTTGTGATTTTCCAGGGGGGTCCGGACCCCCTATCCCCCTCTGGATCCGCACATGATGCTGACTGAGACATCAAGCATAAAAATAAACACAGAATAGTATGACCGCCAACCCACGAAAACTGATACTTCCTGACCACCAGCAAATCCAACAATAGTATAACTTTGTGTAAGTAACGTAGTTGAAGTTTTTGTATCTGCGAACCGTGCACCGGCAGTTTAGGTTGTTTTCCACTCTTGCTATTCTCAAATCAAATATAAAAAAGCTCTTGGACATTAAACAATGCACTCCACCGGCATATGCTAAAACCTGGAGTGGAGTGAAGCTATGGAGTGGAGTCGTGGAGTGGAGTGGTTTTTTGGAGTGTTTTTTGGAGTCAAATTTGAGGTCCTTTAAGGTAAAACATTGACCTTTAAGGTCAAAATATGCCCTTTCTGTGACTCTGCCCAGTGCTCTTGGGATACCAGATGTAAACATGCTAAGAGCTAATACCATTAATCTTCATTAAATTATAGCTACTGCCTATCAGATTTGAATCCCTCGATGAATCACTGCACCACAGTCCTGCTGAATCTGCATCGACCGTTTTTTATTTTCAGCCTAGTTGCATATATTTTATTTCTGCATGATCATGCACTCATACGCTGGATAAAATTCCAGTGGTGTTCCTGTCCAGTTGGCTCATTCAGTTGATATGGATACTCTCTGTCTTCAGACTAGGATGTATAATAATTTAGCTAGACAATTTAGCTGGAACTGCCCAGGAGCATCTAATATTTATGACATGGCAACTGTGTTACAACAGGGTCAAGTTCTGACTACAGTGGAGTTTTCACCTGCAATGACTTTGGCTTGAATTAAGACAACATTATCTCTTTGCCTGCTAGTGACCAGATAAATTTTTTTCTGATAACCTTGTGAACAGCTTGGTCCAACATTTTGGGCTGGGCTTGATCAAAACCACTTCACTTTCTTGTATTATCCACAAAGCATTTTTTAAACATGTAAAATGAAGTTGAAAAAATATCATCGACTACTACGATGAATCATACAAAGTTGCATAGCATGCAAAAAGGTAAGAATTACCAATAAAATCAGAGATCCATTGCATATCAAAACAAACCCCAAGGGGACCATTTTGAAGATGCCAGAATTATATGCTTAATCAGGCATTCATCATTGGGACTTGGTATGTAGCAATGGGGATGTGGGCCCTACCAGGTTTGCACAAATGATGAATCTAGGTTGACCTTGACCTACTTTATGGCAATATCAAATTTGATTCCTAATGCATTTATATAGGTAAGAACTTCATTTTTCTAAAACTGTTTAAGCCGAAATCATAACTGTTAAACCAAATGAGACAATGGTTTTATATTAAGTATCAAATGTCATAAGCTGACCTGTGACATTTTATCCAAGGCGCTCATTGGACCACCACACACCTATCTAAACATCTTTTTCTCAGAAATTTCCGGGCTGTTTGATGGATTATTCATTAGATTGTTTACGTCACTTGACCAAAATGGCTGCACCCCCCATATATGGTAAAACCAAATTTGTTTCATTATAAGATGTAGTTCACCTTGACCTTTTTTAACATTATAAAGGAGATCAGGTGAGCGCCTCGGGACATTCAGGTCCTATAGTTCTGCTTAGTTGAGGATGCAGCCCAAAAATTAGAGGTGCCCTGGGTTTTGAACCTGATGTCACACATTGTTTAACCCTTTTCATACCAATGGATTCTTCCTTCTGGATTGATACAATAAGCTTGGAATAATCCATTGTACAATCTACCCTGCCCCTTCCAATTTAGATTGACCGAAGACAGAATACAAAAATACTTCATTTGAACATGTATTTGACAGTATGTGCAAATTTGTGAAGACTCATCAGAGACTTCGCTGCTTGCACTGTCAATCGAGCGCGTACATGTGATTCACCATGGCAAGTCTGTACATTTACAAATGCTTGTCAGTCTGTACATCGGCAAAGGTTAGTCTGAGTCATCGTCACAGTACCAAAATTCTGTGTGCTTGATCAAAAGGTGATTTGTGTGCCGTTAATACGAGCATCGAATGTTATGATGAGTTTGCACTTTTGCCTGAGCCTTAGCCACTCGACAATGCGACTGGAAAGGCACTAGCAAGTCTGCATATTTGCGCAGGCTCGCCTGAGCCTTCGCACTGGACAAAGCGTGAAGTACCAATGTGTCGTGCCAACTCAAACGGGTCCAGATCAGGGACAACATTCTGTAAATGTTTCCAAAGACAATCGAAAGTTGCTGTTAGAAAGCAAAATAACTGATGCCAGTATTATATACTAGCCAAAAGTTCTAACCGGCCACTTGCATTTTATTAATTTTCTTCAAAACGTGAAATGCTATGACTAGTCTTTTTGTATCTCGAAATAACCAAGCGTGTCATGTACCCAAGACAGTAAAGATATTGACAAAATGTTTAACAGTACATGCAGGATGCCAATTTGAATAGCGGCACCCCCATTTTCAAAATTTCGCATTTTGGCACAATTTGTGAGTCGTGACTTTTTAAAATAACACCTCTTTCACACGCAAAACCTTTTCATTTTAAAAGCCAAACTCATATTGAACACTAAAATGTTGAAATGAACATTCCATCTGCATGAGACTCGTTGCTATTGGCCAAAGTGTCATAAATTACCCCACCATCCAATGCAAATTCTTGTGAATTTCCGCGTAGCACAGTCGGTAAAGTGTCTGGCTACAGATGCGTGTCTGACTGCAGATCCAGGGATCGCGAGTTCGATCCCGGTCCGGACCCATACTTTCGTGGAGATTGATCATGAAATGATTTCTATGATCATTCTCCTCCCTTCCGCTGATTCATTCAAGAAGGGTTGTTGTCAGTTGCAAGCGAAAGTATGTGCACGAATTACTGGTTAACTGCTTGTTCAAGCCTGCCCAGGAAAAAGTGTGGTTAGGTGAACTGACCGTCCCACAATGACCATAGCTGTTGACTTGGGACGTAAAGCTACAAAACAATCAATCAATCATTGTGAATTTCGAAATTGAGGGTACGTGTATTCGATAAAGCCTCCCGGATACAATTTAATGAATTTTTCTTAGTCGTTTTTTTGGTATCATTTACTGATAGGCTTGCCTATGCGGTACTGCAAAGGAAATCGATATAGTGCTTACAACTTTTCAGAAAATCGGTAAAAAAACACATGGCTGGTTAGAACTTTTGACTAGTATATAAGTTTATCAATCAAGGCCAGTACACCATTATATAGAATGTCAAATGACCATTATCACCTCCCATGGGACAGCTGGTGCACAGTGCAACACCATTAGATAGCAGGGCAACATTAATAGGTAAGTCACTTTAATTGACCCTCCACCTAACATGCTCCCAGTTCTACTTGATTATGATACCAACAATAAAAGTATTTTTCTTAATTTTGAAGCTAGATATCATATAAAATTATACGGGTGTACTTGTACTAGCCTATTATAGTAGCACCACTAGTGTTCTTAACTTATATTAAGTACCTTATGCCCAATGATCGTCAAACTTATGCTGAATTGTACATGTAAGTATGTTAACGTATGTAACATACATGTAGTGTTCAGCTAACTTATGTCTAACGTATATTGCATGTAAGTATGTTAACGTATGTAACAAACATGTAGTGTTCAGCTAACTTATGTCTAACGTATATTGTGTGACCTCTTCGCCATAGTTCAATGTATACCGTACTGTAGCCTGTTCGTAACGTATTTATACCCGCGTTTTTCTTTAGAAAAAAAGGGTATATTAATTTCGTGTCAAAGTCGGTCCGTCGTCCGTCCGTCCGTCTGTCCGTCCGTCCGTCTGTCCGTGCGTACGTCCGTCCGTCACGTTTCTTGTAAATGTATCTCCTCCTAAACCGTTAGAGGTAGCAACTTCAAACTTTGTAGGTGAATAGGTCACATGATGTAGAGGGAACTGGGCGACATTTCGTGTGACCTAGACCCCAAGGTCAAGGTCAAATATTGTATTTTCTTGTAATTGAATCTCCTCCTTAACGGTTAGACGTAGCAACTTCAAACTTAGTAGCTGAATAGGTCACATGATGTAGAGGGTACTGGGCAACATTTTGTGTGACCTTGACCCCAAGGTCAAGGTCAAAGGTCAAATATTGAATTTTCTTGTAAATGCATCTCCTCCTAAACCTTTTGACGTAGCAACTTCAAACTTTGTAGCTGAAAAGGTCACATGATGTTAAGGTAACTGGGCAACATTTTGTGTGACCTTGACCCCAAGGTCAAGGTCAAAGATCAAATAATGTATTTTCTTGTAAATATATCTCCTCCTAAAAGGTTAGACCTAGCAACTTCAAACTTTGTAGCTGTATAGGTCACATGATGTAGAGGGTACTGGGCAACATTTTGTGTGACCTTGACCCCAAGGTCAAGGTCAAAGATCAAATATTGAATTTTCTTGTAAATGCTTCTCCTCATAAGGCTTTCGACGTAGTAACTTCAAACTCTGTAGGTGCATAGGTCACATGATGTAGAGGGCACTGGGTAACATTTAGTGTGACCTTGACCTGAAGGTCAAGGTCAAATAATGTACTTTCTTGTAAATGCATCTTCTCCTAAACTGTTGGATGTAGCAACTTCAAACTTTGCAGGTGCAAAGGTCATATGATTTGGAGGGCACTAGACAACATTTGGTGTGACCTTGACCCATAGGTCAAGGTCATATAGTGTATTTTTTGTAAATGCTTCTTCTCCTTAACCATTGGACATAGCAACTTCAAACTTTACAGGTGCATAGGTCATATTATGTTGAAGGTACTGAGCAGCATTTTGTGTGACCTTGACCCCAAGGTAAAGGTTTTAGGTCAAAAAGCGGGTATTTGCGATGGTGTACCATCGACTTCTGCTCTAGTTAAAACATATTTCTAACTTATTCAGCGTACACCGATGTACTTGCTTACTTCGGATCACAACCCAGCAAAAGTGCCTAGGTGGCAGGGAACCGGAACTAATTGCTATAATGGCACCATGGACCTGGCTCCATAATAATACTGATGTACAATTTCACAGGACATTTAGCAAACACACTCCAGCTTTGAGATTCCCTTTAAAATTTACAACCTCTCTCATTGCAGAGCTGAGTGTCCATAACGTATTTAAACTCTTTGCATACTGGGTCATTTTGTATTTTTGTCGCCTACCGATTTTTTCCCAAAATCAACTTCTTTGAAAATTCTGTCAGGAAAACCACCAGAGTGCCAAACAGTTTGGATCCAGATCAGGTCCGAACTTTTGTCGGGCCTGATCTGGGTCCAGGCTGTTTCAAACAGTTATCAACGGACGACACTAGTAGGCAAAAGAAAGTTTGAAAATATGTGGAAAAATACTGGGTGGTCTGTCAAGCCAAAATTTGGCTTCAGGAGCGGTGGTGTGCATGTATGGGTTCACCAGGGTTGACACAAACAAGCATGCTAAGTAGAATCTTGAACGTTTGCCTCTAAACCAGATAAGAGTGAGTAATTGAAAGTTGTCACCTTTATATCTCAACCATTGTCAATGGGTAGGGTGTTCACCTTATTAACTGAACCCAGTCTGTACATAAGCACATAAAAATTGCTATAAAAAGATGCTGCATAAACAAAATTATTTAAGGCAGCCAAATTACCTTTCAGTTGTAAGACTTAACTGTTTGCTTGCTAGTGACAATGGAGTTTCAGTCTGCTGATAACCTTGCAAACAGCTTGGATCTAGACCAGGCCTGAAAAAGGTCAGGTCTGATATGGATCCAAACTGTTTGACTCTCTGATGACATTCATGGAAGTTTTTTTGTTAAAAAGAAAATCAGCAGAGGACGAATCATACAAAATTACCCAGCATGCAAAAGGTGAACACCTGGTTTAGCTGGCAACTCAGCATTCTGACACTGCCTCTCTGGGGACTTCTTGGTACTTAGATGACCAACACTACAGGTCACTGGGTTTGATGTTCACCTTAAATGACATTATGTCCACCTTGAACCCTGCCTAACAGAACCCATTGACCGAATTTTATGGTGATTAGACCAGTTGTTTAGGAGAATGCTGTAGATGTTTAATGTGTCTTTTTTTCCTTTTCCTTCTGGACACAGGTAAACAGGTACTTTGGCAAACAGTGAAAACCCATTTGAGATTTAGCATACGGCAGCGTTTCATCAGTGTCTGCACTGTTTGCTTAGATAAAACAAATCTTCAAGCTAGTGACTCAAACTAGTGACGTCTTTTGTAGTCTGCTGCTAACCTTTTCAAACAGTTTGTACCCAGATCAGACCCGATATCTTAGGGTCTGATATGGATCTAAACTGTTCGATACTCTGGTCTGGTGGTTTTCCAATTGATTTACCTTTTTAAGATGGCCCTAAATAATCTGGAAAAAACGCTAAATCGCTCATCTGATATTATCGCTTTCGATTGCAAGTCAGATTGAAAATCTTACTTCTTTGGACTACAACAGAGTTTGAATCTGATCTGGCAACATACTTTCATAGATATTATTCTCTCTCTATCCCTGATTGGACCAGGGGCAATTACAAAGCGAGTGGTTCGGTGGCTACTCCCTAGTTATTAAGAAATATCTCCGGCGAAAACTTGAAGAACAGTTCAAGAAAAAATCTTCACTGTTCAAGAACTGGTTAAAGTATTCAAGAACTGTTCTTGAACTGTTCAACAGCCGTTTTAAGGACTTCTCAAGAACAATTCTTCATATTAACAAATTGTCCAAATTTAAATTCATAAAATTGACTTGAACTCTTCTTGAATATTTTAGAGCAGTTTCTGTCCAGTTCTTGAGCACTGTAAGAACATTTCGTAAACTGTTCTTAAAATTTTCAGAGTCGATGTATCGTTAAATATCTTGGAGACTGTTCACTCTAAAAAGCAGTTTCGGTAACGGAAATTTCATGTCTGAACCTGTATGAATCACCTTCTGAATATTTGCTTAAGCATTTCTGAATTGGTCTGAATCATTCCATTATCCCCTTTTCTGAATCTTTGCTGCTTTTCGGACCTTTAAGGCATTATTCAGACCGTTCAAGATTGATTCAGATCAGCAATTTATGAAAATCCCTTGTGATTCAGATATTATCTGCAATGATTCAGAAGCTTTCAGATGTAGTTCAGAAAAATTCAGAAAAGGTTCTGAAGCATTTAGCCATGATTCAGAAATACTCAGAAGCATTCAGACAGGATTATGAGGTATTCAGACATACTTAGTAATGATTCAGAAATAGTGCAGCTTGATTCAGAAATATTTAGCGATGATTCAGAAATATTTAGTCACAATGCAGATATATTCAGCTATGATTCAGAAATATTCTGTCATGATTCAGATACCTTAAGCTCAGATTCAGTAAAATTCAGCCTTGATTCAGAGGTATTCAGCAATGATTCTGATTACTACAGCTCAGATTCAGAGAAATTCAGCTATGATCCAGAAGCATTCAGCCATGATTTATAAATACTCAGCACAATAGTATTCAATACTGAATTCAACGACTGGTAAACAGAAATATTTAGCCATAGTCTTAAATTCATCAAGAGAAAATTACAAATCCAGATGGCAGATTTAGAACTATTAAATCATTCGAGATGTATTTACACAATATTTCATAACAATCTAAATATAGGATGCACCTTCATGTAGTGCATAAACCATACGTTTGTAAACCAGGGGTCCCAGGTTTGAAAGCTTGCTTCTCCAACTTGTTTTGGATGGAACTGTAAGCTCTCGGCTAAAACAAGATCAGATAGGGATTTTGAAATGAGCTTATGTTATACCCCTAAAGCATTTTCCTGTTTAGAGGAAACAAAATACAATATAAACCACTGTTTAGAGCTTGCTCCAAGCTTTCCGAAAATGTATAACATTACAATGTTTTGATTTGATATAGCAAAACTGCAATCCTAAATACACCTAAAAAATAGGCTTTTTTCAACGTTATGCCGTGTCATTTCAGATTTGTTAATTTTTGAAAATTTGTATTTCAAATATGTGTGTTAGAAACATATTTTTTTAAAAAGAAATCTTAAATTTCATGTATGAGCTAATGTGAGATAACCATAAAAAATGTGAAGGCAGAGTCCAGTAATTTTAAGCATTTTTTAAAAAAAATGCTTGAAGCGTTATACATTTTGTCTTTTCTTAAGAATTAACTTTGCTGTATTGTTGTCACTTGTTCTGTCACATGTATGCATAATTTTTTGCAATTTGTTGAAGCTATGGGCATGTTTCTCTGTAAAAAATACAACCGCTACCAATGAATTGTCTTTTCCAGTAATGTTTTCATCAGTTTAAAACTACACTGTTTCAGGTAGTGTCCGTAGATCACATATTTTGCATCTAGCATATTGCTGTATTAGAAGATTAATGAACATGTTTCTGCTATTTTATATTTCAGTGAGTGGCATTGATTAAGAAAAGGTCTGCTTCTTTGGTTGTCTTTCAGCAGCACTTGTGATATGAGTGGCCAAAGTCTGTCCGTAGAACGTAGATCACACTTTTCAATGTTAAAAAAATAACAGAATATGTCATAATGGCCCATATTTTTAGATTGCATTTATTAATTTCAACCAAAAAAATAGTATGTAAATCAATATTTGGGTTATATTTGTCTAATTTGTGAAAGAAAGAGGTACACATGGTTCTGAAACAATATGTCCTTTAGAACCTCTTCCATTCACACATAAGGTAAAAATTGCCCAAATACTGATTTGCATACTATTAATTTGGTTGGAAGTAATAAATACAGCATAAAAACATGGGGCATTATGACATGTTTTGTAATTTTATGACATTAACACGTGTGATCTACGGACACTACATTCTACGGACAGACTTTGGCCGCTCATATCAAAAGTGCTGGTGATAGACAACTGATAAAACAGTGCATTTCTTAATCAGTGTCACTCTCTGAAAAAGAAACTAGCAGAAACATGTTAATAAATCTTCAAGTACAGCAATCTGCTAGATGCAATGATGTGTGATCTACGGACACTACCACTACCAAACAGTGCAGTTCTAAAGTGACGAAAAAATTACTGGCAAAGACAATTCACCGGTGGTGGTTGAATTTGTTACATAGAAACATGCCCATAGCTTCAACAAATTGCAAAAAATATGCATACTTGTGACTGACCAAGTGGCAACAGGCTCAGAGAAGCAAAGTTAATTCTTAAGAAAAACCAAAATGTATAACGCTTCAAGCATTTTTTTAAAAAATGCTTAAAATTACTACACTTCGCCTACACATTTTTTATGTTCGTTTTACGTTAGCTCATATGTGAAATTTAAAGTTTCTTTTTTAAAAATTATGTTTCCAACACACATATTTCAAGTACAAATTTTCCAAATTTAACAAATTCAAAATGAAACAGCATAACATTGAAAAATGCTCAATTCTTAGGTGTATTTAGTATTGTATTTTTGCTATATTAAATCGAAACATAGTAATGTTATACGTTTTCAGGAAGCTTGGAGCAAGTTCTAAACAGTGGTTTAAATTATATTTTATTTCCTCTAACCAGGAAAATGTTTTAGGCATATAACACAAGCTATTTTTACCATATTTGTCATTTCCCTAACTGATACTTCTTTCATTATATTTATCTGGAAAATTTGTAAAATTTAAAGTCAATGTATTTTTTCAACTATTTGAAGGACCTGCTGTTTACCCAAACTAATTAACAGGGGGAATATTATATCTTTCACTTTCAAATTGCACTTTTTCAAATGTTACCAATTTTGTAGTGTCCGTAGAAAATATTGCACACTAAGACTGAGCTTGATTTCTACACAATTTGACGACAGAGGCTATGTTAAACTACTTTATTGTTAAGAATCGAAATCATGTGATAAGTTAAGAGGTTTACTTGTTCCTGAAAGTTCAATTCATAAAAAAATTAAATTTAGAAAGCTTACTAAATTTAAGCATTTTCATAGCCTTGTTTCTTCTGTGCTAAAATTTCAAGAAATCATTCTTGTAAATAAAATATTGAGTGGTATCCAAGAGCACCAATACTTGTGCGAAGTTCTGCATGGTATAATCATTGTTTTAAGCCAATAATTAAAAAGATACAATTATGTTACGCTTTAGTCTGTAGTGTCCGTAGATCTGCCACCTAAGATTGATCCAAATGCTGTAACTTTTTAATGAAAAGAACCTCAACAACAACCTTCTAGAAATAAATGCACAAGATATGAAGCTATGAAAAGAAAAAGCTTGTTTTGTGATTCCTGCGACTTCATTTTTGACCAAAAGTGACACAACTTGTCCCTATCTGATCTTGTTTTAGCCGTCTATTTTTATTTTGTTACACAGTACTTAGTGTCGTTTCTAGTATTGCAATAATGTAGATGAGGAAGAGAGAGAACTGGTTGGCTTTTCTTTTAATTGTTTATCCTTCCTCACAGTGCCATTAGATAGTCTGTTGAGTGAGATAGTGGTGTTTCCTGATCATACTCATATCATAATCAGATCTTTTACCAACATGCAATAATTTCTGTTTATAAGGTTATGAAAATAGTTCAGGGCTCATTTTATTAAAGTACTTTTGAGTAGGGCCTTTTTTTCAGGGTCGGTCGGGTAAGGGGAAACAAATGAAAATTTAATTTGAATTGAAGAATTTATATAAAGAGTAAATGGTATGACCCTTTTAATTTTTTTTAAGAATGTGTCTTCATGAAATAAATATATTATGAGCCGGTACATCAAATTTTAGTACATATTTTGTATCTGCAAGCAGCCAAAGCTGGGATGAGACTGCACAAGTGTGCAGTTTTGTCAAAGCTTTTACTGTTACAATACACATCCAGATTTGCGACTACTATCCCCTCTTGCTATGCAACAGAAGTACCAAAATCTCATGTGCTGACCAATATATACATATATATATATATATTATTAATATGTCCCATTTATTTATGATGAACTATTGTTGTGTCTTGGTCATCCCTCTTCTTGAGATTGTGCTCTTAAGCCTCTTTACCATCTCTGCCTTGTCCCTATGAAATAGAAGAAAGAGTTTTGTTAGCAGTGTCCAGGCAAAAGTCATGCTCCCTTATGCAAATTATTCTGCTTTGTTACATGTAGGGTAAACATCATTCTACTTTATCTGTAGCATCTAATGACAAAATCTTATACAATACTGCAAAGACTGCAGTCGATGGTACACAATCACAAATACCCGTTTTTTTAACATTTGGCATTGAACTTCAGGCCAAGGTCACATGAAACTAGCCTCTACACTAGAAATGTGTCCCAGATGTCGCCGCTACTGCCAAATTTGCATAAATAGGGAATTGTCATTAACAAAGGGCAATAACTCCTGTAGGCATGATGCGATATGGACCATTCTGAAACTTGAAGATATTATGGCACTTAATAATGTGACCAGGTTTCATAGAATTATAATCAAAACTATTCATCTTAGAGAGCAGACGTTGTTTCAACAGACGATTTTTCATAAACTAAGGGCAATAACTCCTTAAAGCATGGTGCCCTATAGACCATTGTCAAACTTGAAGAAAACATCATGGTACTAAACAATGTGACAAAGTTTCATAAAATTCTGATCAAAACTATTCGACTAAAAGAGCGGACATCGTTTAAAACGGTGAATTTTCATAAATAAAGGGCCATAACTGCGGAAAGAATGGTGTGATATGGACCATTATCGAACTTAAAGAAGACATCATTCATGGTACTAAACAATGTGACCAAGTTTCATATAATTCTGATAAAAAATATTGGATCTCTTAGGGCTGCAACGGTACAGCTACCTCACGATCCGATACGTATCTCGATATTGCCTCACTATATGTATCACGATACATTTTTGCCAACTAAAGAACCTTAGAAATAACATAATTTTTGATGTTAGGAGAAATACTCAAATATTAGCCCTTGTCAAGCTGGATGTTTTTATGTACATGTACTAAACTCTTCCCCAGTTTCTATCAAATTCGTCTAAAATATTTCAATTATTTGCATATATACAAGCAAAGCCAAAAACTGTATATATTAAGATCAGCTGGATTCTCAAAAGTCAGCTGATCTTGTTCTACGATATTTCAAAACAGAATATATCAAGAGTTTAGCATGGGAAAGGGTTTACTAATTAAAGCAGAAAAATTGAAAGAGAAAATTTGTACAAAAACATATATTTTTAAAATTCATATCTAATATATAACACTAAGTGCTGTATCGTTAGCGTATCATGAAATGGCCTCACAATACGATACGTGTATCGTCAGAAAATGCATCGCGATACGCTACAATTTCTGTGAATCGTTGCAGCTCTACAGAGAGCGGACATCGTTTCAAATGGTTAACTTTCATAAACAAAGGGCCATAACTACTGAAGGCATGGTCTGATATGAACCATTATCGAACTTGAAGAAGACATCATGGTACTATTTAAACAATGTGACCAAGTTTCATAAAATTCTGATCAAAAGTATTTGACTTAGAGCGGACATCTTTCAAATGGCGAATTTTCATAAACAAAGGGCCATAACTACTGAAAGCATAGTACGACATTTTATACAATTATTGACTATTGAGGCATTGGACATGATGTGATGTAGACCTGAGAGTACCAACATTGACCGAGGCGGAGCTGAAGTAAATATTGGAATTCTCAGGTCGACATCACATCATGTCCAATGCCTCAACAGTCAACAATTGTTTTATTATATAATTTCTCTAAACAAAAAAGCAACAACAACAACAACAACAAAATCCTGGCCATGGACTATGTCTTGAATTTCTTTTTTTACATGATGACTAACTGTTTTCATTAAAAGAGGAATGAATGCATACTTTATTTGTAATTACAACTGCAGACAGAGAAGACCCAGGTAAAATGCCGCATAATGTGGCATTTCATCAGGGTCTACACTGTTTGCTTTCAGAGAAAAAAACTGCAATTTCATTTAAAAATTATAACTTTGTGACCCCTTAAATTATACAATGGACAATTCCAAGCTTATTGCATCTATCCAGAAGGTAGAATTCATTAGTTCCTTAAAAAGAGTTCTGCTAATTACTATATTCAACAGCAAAGTCTGAATTACATGTATATAATGAAACACCAAATCTTGTGAATTTCGTCAGCAAATCATGCAGGTTTCATGCTGAAAGCACACCTGTTATGGAAAGTTTCTATGAAGTCTATTTTCAGTAACTAATATTGAATGGGTAAAACCAGCAGCCCATGCCATATGTAGTTTTATGGACTCGAGTGGATGGGCATCTGGGCCAATCAAAAGATGCCTATTTATAGGTTATATAATAAGGACCATTATCGAACTTGAAGACATCATGGTACTAAACAATTTGACCAAGTTTCATAAAATTCTGATAAAAAATATTCAACTTCGAGTGGACATCGTTTCAAAAAGTAAATTTTCATAAACAAAGGGCCATAACTACTGAAAGCATGGTGCGATATGGACCATTATTGAACTTGAAAAAGCCATCATGGCACTAGACATGTCTCCTTGCATTGGTGAAAAGGGGTGACATCCATTCTGAATAATTTTGAACAATGTTAAATTATGTCCAAATAAAAATTAGCGAGGATGTGGGATTTCCAACAATAAGGTATGTGCAACCAGCAAAGGCTCAGACCAGCCTGTGCATGTGTGCAGTCTGATCAGAGCCTTTGCTCCTCCCTTGAATGAATATTCTATGACAGCTGACTGATAAGCTACTGACTGAACAGCATTTGGAGTTTCTAAGATTAAAATGAGACTGCAGCAGCATACAGGCCCATCCGAGCGTATTCATGTCAAAATGTCACATTGTTTGAAATCTCATGTCACGGCTCAAATCTTTTTTCTTCCTCGCCAGATTTTTTCTTCTTAAAGCAAAAAGTTCAAACAATGATGAAAGCCCCATTTTTTATGAAATTATGTTGTTGTTTTTTTCATTTCATCTGAGTTTTCACTGCTTGCCAAATTAAGACACATTTAGGAGTCATTACTCTTTCGAATATGAAAGGGTGAATGAAGCTAGTACTTACTGACGTGAGTTTTATGAAGGAACAGGTATCTTCAGTACTCAGACATCAACTTCAGAAAAATTTGTAAAGCCAGACTAGAGATGGAACTATAAAGATTCAGCAGTAGTAGAACAGCTGCCAAAGAAGAGGGGCTCATCCCCTGTGACCACTTGTGCTGTTGTTATCACTATTGATATAATACTCTGGCTCCTCTAGTACATGTATTATTGAAGTTTCATCTGCATGCAGTCCTCCACAAGTCTGAAATTGACAAAACAAGGGCTGACAATAGCGGCTAGCCCAATGCAAATATAATGAAACTTATATTTTTGCCCAGACTGACTTGTTTTGTATAAATTTGTAATAAGATTTTTGGTTGAAGTGCATACTAGAGCTCCCCCTCCACAGAATGACTGGTGAAATAATTGACTAAGTCTCAGAGTGAATGAGAGGATCCATTTGAGTGAAATTTAATAAAAATCTTTCAAAGGGTTTTGAGAGTGATATGGAGCCGACAAAAACTTTCAACTTACTGACAGACGTAAGGGGTGACTATTGTGGCCAAAAATGACTATTGTGACAGATCAGAGTCAGTTCAACAATACGGGCGCTCTCGAGTGCTTGTACTGATGCCAGGCTTTACTCTTTACCAATAAAGATAGTTACCAGAAGAACAAGCGCCTGTGATGCTCAGATTATGCTCGTGTTGTTGAACTTGCCTCTGACACAATAAATTGGCTGCTGACGCATTGACAGTTTGTGCCTTTTTCGTGACGCACACAAAAACAGCAGCGAGAACGAAACTCCGTCGGCTTTATGTGCCGAGATCTGAGGACTTTTCAAGTTTACCTCGACTATAAATATTTTTCCTGTAGAAAATAGACCTGCGCACAAATATCTTTGCTGGGTATTTCCATGATGTATCCGATTTATTTCAAAAACAACGACTGTACATGTCAAAAGTCATTGGCAATTCGCACAGATGGGTTTCAGTCCAAATAATTTTGGCTTGCTAAATTTCGCTATCACTGCTATTTTGTGGCATTTTACAGCATAAATTTAAAAGCAGTAGTCTAAAAAAGAAAGTTTTCTTTGCTCCTATACACCAAAATATAAGACAATGATTTTAAAAGAAATGAAACCAATGCATCACGTCTATTTTTAGATTGATTGTCTGCATATGAGTAAAGCACTCAACGGTTTAACAACAATGGCTGCCCCTTCATGAAATTGGTGAGCAGAGGCTTTTATTTCTTGTGCTCTACAGGATAGGGCTTTTGTTTGTTTGTTTTGTTGCTTTACGTCCCAAGTCAACAGCTATGGTCATTGCGGGACGGTCAGTTCACCTAACCACACTTTTTCCTGGGCAAGCTTGAACAAGCAGTTAACCAGTACTTCGTGCACATACTTTGGCTTGTAACTGACAACAACCCTTCTTGAATGATTCAGCGGAAGGGAGGAGAATGACCGTAGAAATTATTTCATGATCAATCTCCACGAAAGTATGGGACCGGGCCGGGATCGAACTCGCGACCCCTGGATCTGCAGTCAGACTCGCATCTGTTGCCAGACACGTTACCGACTGCGCTACGCGGCCTGGTAGATAGGGAATTTTACTAAAAGCAACACAACATTGCATAATCCCCATGAAAAAGAAAATAAGCCGTCAAACACAAGCCTTCCAATAGTAAAACATACACCAAATTTCGGGAGGACAATTATCTTATGATAATGATTAGGGGACATTCTTCAAATGCCTTTAAATATTGACACATGCACAAATAAAAAGTTATTATACATAAAAAAGTTCTGACCCTCTAAATTTGTCAATTACCCCCAAATTTTCAAACAAGGGGTCATCAATGACCCCCAAAAATTCTGGAATTGCAAAAACACTGACTTGAAGAATACATTATGGTACTAAACAATGTGACCAGTTTCATAAAATTCTGATAGAAACTATTCAACAGAGGTGTGACATATTGTTTCAAAGAGTGGATTTTCATAAACAAAGGGCCATAACTCCTGAAGGCATGATGTGATATGGACCACTATCAAACTTGAAGGAAATATCATAATACTAAAACATGTGACCAAATTTCATAAAAATCTGAGCCAAAGTATTCGATTTAGAGAGCGGACATTGTTTCAAATGGTGAATAAACAAAGGGCCATAACTCCTGAAGGCATGGTGCGATATAGACCATAATGGATAATGAAGAAGATATTATGGTACTAGACAACGTGACCAAGTTCCATAAAATTATGATCAAAACTATTCGACAGAGGTGTGACATACTGATGTACGAAAAGACGGACGTAACAATGTGACCAAGTTCCATAGACAGAAATCTTATTTTGTGTCGAGTATTGTACAACATGTAACATAAGCCCAGTAGGGCTTTTACTTCGACAAAAAAGAATAACCAAACATTTTTTAAACGAGTATCACAGCAGGCACATATATAAAACAGTATTATAAGAGACAAAGCACAAAAATTCTGATCAAACTATTCGACAGAGGTGTGACATACTGATGTACGAAAAGACGTACGTATGGACGTACAAGGGTAACAGTTACACTTAATGCCCTGGCCGTTGTCATGGTGGGGGCGACCAAGTTTCATAAAATTCTGATCGAAACGATTCCATTTAGAGAGCAGACATTGCACACATACCCAGTGGTAGTTGCGAGAATCTCATGCCATGTCAGATAAATTTTCAGAGAAACAAACTCTAAATTTCTTTTTTAGATATAATATTGACTCCCAATGATTTTTTTACCTGCGCATCCTGCATCTTTTGCGCATAAGTTTGTCTCTGGGATGCAAAGTTTAATTTCAGCGAGTCCCAGGATGCAATATTATGACTGATTTCGCATGAAAAATAATGTTATGGACTCATAAATTTACAGTTAGACTCATTAGTGTTGTTTCTGATAATGGATTATAATCGAAAATCGTTTGTTTACATGCAACCGATAGATGATTGGATGGAATTTTGGGAATCGATTATAATCGGAAAAAAATCCTCAAGCAAAAGAATTTCATTTTTATTTACATTTAAGAAATAGATCAGCTCCAGCAGTGAATTGTTGAGTAATAATTCACTGTTTGGAGGTCAGTTGTAAAGAAGATCAAATCACGAGAGCGCAGCGCGAGTGATTTATCTTCGTACCACTGACCGACATGTAAGTACGAAAACACATTTGAAGTACGAAAACACATTCGAAGTCCTCAGCTACCTCCAACTTTCTGCCATTGCACTGAAGAACTCCCGCCAATACTTAGACCACGTCACATATGTTTACATGTAATTGTAACGTCTTTCAAGCGTAAAAACGACGTTACACCGTCTTACACCATGAATGACGTCATTTTCCAGTGACGTCAGCTATCACACACTTTAGCTGTGAATTATTGTCCGATATATCACAGTTTGTTACCGTTGGCTCTATAGGCGATTTGTGTTAGAATTGTAAATAAATCACTGTGACTCAGATAAAAAACATTATTGAGGGGAGAGAGGGAGGAGAGGGGTGCTACCAAACAAGGCCGTCATCGGCGGTACGGCCGGGCCGGACCACTTTTTTTGGCCAAAAAAGGTTTTAGCCAGACCACTTATTTTAGACTGAGTATGCCTTTTTGTCTGGGTCATTTTTCGGCTAAAACAAGATCAGATAGGGACAAGTTGTGTCACTTTTGGTCAAAAATGAAGTAGCAGGAATCACAAAACAAGCTTTGTCATTCCATAGCTTCATATCTTGTGCATTTAATTCTAGAAGGTTTTTGTTGAAGTTCTTTTCATTAAAAAGTTACAGTATTTGAATCAATCTTAGGTGGCAGATCTACGGACACTACAGACTAAAGCATAACATAATTGTATCTTTTTAAATATTGGCTTAAAACAATGATTATACCATGCATAACTTCGCACAAGTATTGGTGCCTTTGGATACCACTTAATATTTTATTTACAAAAATGATTTCGTTAAATTTTAGCACAGAAGAAACAAGGCTATGAAAATGCTTAAATTTAGTAGACTTTCTGAATTGAATTTTTTAATGAATTGAACTTTCAGGAGCAAGTGAACCTCTTAACTTATCACATGATTTCGATTCTTAACAATAAAGTAGTTTAACATAACCTCTGTCGTCAAGTTGTGCAGAAATCAAGTTCAGTCTTAGTGTGCAATATTTTCTACGGACACTACAAAATTGGTAACAGATGAAAAAGTGCAATTTGAAAGTGAAAGATATAATGTTCCCCCTGTTAATTAGTTTGGGATAAACAGCAGGTCCTTCAAATAGTTGAAAAAATACATTGACTTTAAATTTTACAAATTTGCCAGATAAATATAATGAAAGAAATATCAGTTAGGGAAATGACAAATATGGTAAAATTACCTGGTGTTATATGCCTATAACATTTGCCTGGTCAGAGGAAATAAAATAAAATTTAAACCACTGCTTAGAGCTTGCTCCAAGCTTTCTGAAAATGTATAACACTACTATGTTTTGATTTATTATAGCAAAAATACAATCCTAAATACACCTAAAAATTGGGCATTTTTCAATGTTTTGCTGTTTCATTTTGAATTTGTTAAATTTGGAAAATTTGTATTTGTAATATGTGTGTTGGAAACATAATTTTTAAAAAAGAAACCTTAAAATTCACATATGAGCTAACCTAAAATGAACATAAAAAATGTGTAGGCGAAGCGCAGTAAGTTTGAGCATTTTTTAAAAAAAAATGCTTGAAGCATTATACATTTTGGTTTTTCTTAAGTATTAACTTTGCTTCACTGAGCATGTTGCCACTTGGTCAGTCACAAGTATGCATATTTTTTGCAATTTATTGAAGCTGTGGGCATGGTTCTCTGTAACAAATTCAACCACCAAAGATGAATGGTCTTTGCCAGTAATTTTTTGTCACTTTAGAACTGCACTGTTTGGTAGTGGTAGTGTCCGTAGATCACACATCATTGCATCTAGCAGATTGCTGTACTTAAAGATTAATTAACATGTTTCTGCTAGTTTCTATTTCAGAGGGTGGTACTGATTAAGAAATACACTGCTTTTTCAGTTTTCTTTCACCAACACTTTTGATATGAGCAGCCAAAGTCTGTCCGTAGAATGTAGTGTCCGTAGATCACACTTGTTAATGTCATAAAATTACAAAAGCATGTTATAATGGCCCATGTTTTTATGTTGTATTTATTACTTCCAACCAAATTAATAGTATGTAAATCAGTATTTGGGTAATTTTTACCTTATGTTTGAATGGAAGAGGTTCTAAAGGACATATTGTTTCAGAACCATGTGTACCTCTTTCTTTCACAAATTAGACAAATATAGCCCAAATATTGATTTACATACTATTTTTTGGTTGAAATTAATAAATACAATCCAAGAATATGGGCCAATATGACATATTCTGTTATTTTTTAAACATTGAAAAGTGTGATCTACGGACACTACGTTCTACGGACAGACTTTGGCCGCTCATATCACAAGTGCTGCTGAAAGACACCTGAAGAAGCAGACCTTTTCTTAATCAGTGCCACTCACTGAAAAATAAAATAGCAGAAACATGTTCATTAATCTTCTCATACAGCAATATGCTAGATGCAAATTTGTGATCTACGGACACTACCTGAAACAGTGTAGTTTTAAACTGATGAAAACGTTACTGGAAAAAACAATTCATTGGTAGCGGTTGTATTTTTTACAGAGAAACATGCCTATAGCTTCAACAAATTGCAAAAAATTATGCATAGCTGTGACAGAACAAGTGACAACAATACAGCAAAGTTAATTCTTAAGAAAAGACAAAATGTATAACGCTTCAAGCATTTTTTTAAAAAATGCTTAAATTTACTGCGCTCTGCCTTCACATTTTTTATGGTTATCTTACATTAGCTCATACGTGAAATTTAAGATTTCTTTTTAAAAAAATATGTTTCTAACACACATATTTGAAATACAAATTTTCAAAAATTAACAAATTTGAAATGACACAGCATAACGTTGAAAAACGCCTAATTTTTAGGCGTATTTAGGATTGTAATTTTGCTATATTTAATCAAAACATTGTAATGTTATACATTTTTGGAAAGCTTGGAGCAAGCTCTAAACAGTGGTTTATATTGTATTTTATTTCCTCTAAGCAGGAAAATGCTTTAGGGGTATAACATAAGCTCATTTCAAAATCCCTATCTGATCTTGTTTTAGCCGTTTTACATTTTTCTCTTGACTTTTTTAGCTTGATTTATATTAACTCTGACATGTATATGTCTAGATAAGCAAAATTTTCCAGCGTAATATTGTGAATATTTTCTTATCCATCAGTTTTAACATTTGTTTTCGGTGCTCAAAAGAATCGTTCTCATCGAGACGGTTCTTTTGAGTATCCACATCCGGGTCCACAACATATGTTTTAGTAAAGATTTAAACATATGTTTTTGGTGCTCAAAAGAACCGTCTCATTGAGACAGTTCTTTGAGTACCCACAACTTATATTTTAGTTGATAAATAGGAAACTTATTTTTAATTACGCTCTCTTTTCTAGAGGCCTGGGAATGTATGATCATGTATGTATCGAACTGAAAAAATCAAAACAACAACCCCCCCCCCCCAAAAAAAAAACAACAACAACTAAAACAACAACAGATATCTGTATCAGAATTACTAGCAAACTGTCAAGTTTGATGCCATCGCTTGATGAGACCCACCGAGGGGTCAAAACAGTTGTTAATACATTGCTGGTGGGGGGTTCAAAAAGCTGTCGTAAGCATCTGAAATGCAGCTAATGCTTGTAAAATAAGCTTGGTATGACAAGAAAGAAATGCCTCAAAATGCATTAGAATCGCTTCTACAGACATCTTGAATTAGAAAATTTTCTTGGGGCTCCCCCCACACCCCCTGACAAGAGGGGTCATCCACCTCTCGTACCCCCCCCCCCCTCCCCACTCATGCCTTCGACACTCAGAAAAAACGGCTACGACGTTCCATGGCCGTACCACTTTTCAAAAGCCGACAACGGCCCTGCAAAATTGAGGAAATTATTAGGGCTGTGGATCGTTAGGTAAGTGGCGATCCGATCTGATCCACGATTCATGAGTTACGATTCACAGATCGAACTGCGAGTCACTGGTTTATAAAAAAAGTAAGATGAAACATCTATTGTTGGGTCTATTTACTTAGTAAATCAGCCCTTTCTGTCAAACCGGAAGTACCACATGTACACAGCTAGATATCAAAGAAGATAAGACTACATTTCCACTCACGACTGTCAAGTCATGCAACACACTTTGTAAATTTGATTTTATACCTTTATGATTTCTGACAGAAGTGTGTTGATTTCAGTATAAGGCCCTTTTCCTTTGTCCTGAAGTTCACACATAGACAACATGACCTGGGTCACGTAGGCCTAATCAGCTGTCGCCTTGTCG
>CAXHUL010000273.1:85000-102000 GCA_964019695.1 Loripinus fragilis
GAAGAAAGTTCTGAATGATTCAGATGTTATTCAGATAGATTCAGACTTTATTTTGTAATGTAGAGTGATTCAGACTTATTCAGTTGTCTGAATTCTTCTGATTCAACAATTAATCAATACTGAATTGGATTCATAAGATTTCAGAAATGATTCAGAAAGAATGCAACTGATTCAGAAAGAATTAGAAATCATTTATTTGGATTCATATTGATTCAGACTGCATTCTATGGATTCAGATGAATCCAGCTTTGCTTCAGAAAGATTCAAACTGATTCAGGACTGATTAAGAAATTAAAGTTCATGAGGGAGTTGTCCTACTTAAATCAGCACCCGGGAGAGAATAATATCTAGGAAAGTGACTCAAACTCACGACCCCTCTATATCAGCCTGTATAAGTAAGATTTTCAATCTGGCACTGCGTGGACTTCTCTTTAGCTTAATATCTATAACAATATTTTAATGAGGTATACAGTGGCTCAGTGGTAGAATGATCAACATGAGATCGACCCGGGGTTGCTGGTTCACCGAAGGCACTGCAGTGTACTTCAGTAGGACACTTTATTCTCCTCTTAGCAATGGTTCAATCCAGGAGATATACTGACATGACTTAAAATTATTGGTCAAGTGATAATATCAGCGATATATGGTCATCTAAGGAAAACACAAGATAAATAATGCACCAGTCATTTTGAATCAGTTTCGGTAGAAACGATAGCGGGGGCATTATCAGGGATTTTATCACAATTTTGCCCTGCAGTGCAGGGTTTTGAAAATTGAAAAGTTAAAAGCCCCGCTATTCCCTGGCCCAGTGGGGGCGGGGCATGCAAATGACTGGTGCATAAATCGGAAACCATCAAAGTGTCAAAAAGTTTGGATCCAGATCGAGCCTAATCTGAGTACTTTGGCAAACAGTGAAGACCCAGATTAAATGTCGCACAATGCAACCTTTCATCATATACGTTAGAGATATTCTAGATGTACGCAACAATGTAAGTTATGCATAAGTGAATGTACGTTACATGTACAAGTTAAGCATAAGTTAGTCGGTCATTGTGCATAAATGTCTTATAAGTCAAGAACGCTAGTGATATGCTGGGCATACGCTGTTATTCAGCATACGTTTGTATACTGTTCAGAGAGAGGCTTTCTCTGATTTTTAAATTTGATTTCAGCATATGCCAGCGTACTTGGTATTGTTTCATGTGTTGACATAAGTTGGCTAAAATGTTGTAGTGTGACAGGGCCTTTACGCTCTGAAACGTCAACTGTTGAATTCATATCATGTATACAGATGACATAGAAGGGGGCTAAATGTATATACCTGCTTAATTAATGCTTAAACATATAGAAATGCTGATTTTTTATGTTCGTAACCTATTGATGTATAGCTCGCCAGACAAAAAGCATGTTTGTGCTAATATTTAAAGCTCGATAAAAAATATGAGGGTACAGTGGCTCAGTGTTAGAGTGGTCATCTTGAGATAGAGTGGTTGCTGGGTTGAGCCTCAAGTGAGGCATTGTATTGCGTACTCGAGTAGGACACTTTATCCTGTACTTACTAAAGTACTGGCTCAACACAGGGAACGTGCCGACTTGACTGAAATGTTGTTGACTTAAACTAAAACTTCGCCAGATATCATCCTTAAGCTCAGGTGAGCGATTGAAGGCTATTTAGTTCCCTTTGTTAAAAAAGATATAAAACACGGAAAACCATCAGAATGTCAAAAAGTTTGGATCCAGACCAGACCTAGTCGGGCCTGATCTGGATTCAAACTGTTTGCAAAGGTGTCACGCATATGATTCTGGCATCTTCCAAATAGATCCCTTGGGGTTCAATGGGGTGTATGTTTACATTGGTAAGGTTTCTGAGTAATCTGCCAGTTGCAAGTTGCAAATATATACACTTAAAATCTAATATAGCTTCAAAAAAGATGAAAAAACAATCTTCAATGTTAAATAACTTGGGATCTTATGTAAATGGGAGCATGAAAGGTGAAGGGTAAATTTGTTCAATGCTCAGCAATTGTACTAAAATGAAATACTGCTCACCAGATGTCCCATGGGAAGAAGCTCAGAAGTTAATGGTCATTAAGCTTTCTAAAAAAGGGGTTAGGGTTAAACACTGAACCTGATTTGTCTTACATAATATTGACATTAACATTTTGCCTGCTAATGGCGACTTTTAATGTCTGCTTATAACCTTTGCAAACATTCTGGGCCCAGTTTAGCACCGACAGAACGTCGGTCCTGATCTGGATCCAAATCGTTTGACACTCTAATAAGTGATAATGTTCCTGAAAGATATATTTGAAAAAGTTAATTTTGAAAAAAACACACCAGCAGACGGCATCAAAAGCATGAAAAGGGTTATCCAGCATGCAAAGAGTTAAAGCAGATTCATAACCTAATAGAGTAATATGCCAGCATCTGAAAACGTAAGAATATGTTTTGATTTGCAACTCGTAACTCACACTCTGCATGCTGCGTAATTTTGTGTGAATTTTCTGTCATTGCTGATATTTTATCAAATCTATTTAAATATGCTTTCGTGAATAGCACCATGATCCAGGCTAGTTACAGAGATGAAAGTTTCCTTTTTGCGAGTTTGTCGATTACTCTTTCCAGAGAGCTAAGAAAAGAGGCACTGACCAGACTGCATGGATGCATAGGCTGGTCAGCACCTTTGTTGTTCGCATGCTGCTATGTCAGGTTTGAGTCTTGCCTGGTCAGAAACCCCAAAGACAAATTTTCTCCCGACGTGGGCCATTCATCAAAGTCATGATACTTTCTGTAATCCAGTAGTATTTCTCTCAAAGGAGCTCTAGCGATAAGGCGTATATTTTCCCTAGTTGACATGATTACAAAACCTTAATTTTCAAATTGCCCTAATGTTTTTAAAATTGGTTTGTTCCGGTAGTAAAATTTACATAGAAAGCATTAAAATAGGTTCCAAAGCGTTTCATCATTTCCAAAACCGTTAAAACTTGCGCCTTCTACTCCCACCCCTCATTTTACGTCTTTAGACTGGGTGCCGTTTAGACGAGAGTTTTAGTAAATCCTTTGCAGGTTTTCAAAAAGTAAAAGCGCTAAAATATTAAGGATATAAGTGCCCTTCATTTTCAAAACTTTGCGGTATTCCTTCTGCGCATGCGTACGAAATATACTTAAAATTGTGACGTTTGTCATTGAAAAGATGAAACTGGCGTCTTTCAGTTTGTTTTTAGATGCTTTCCCCCCCCTAGACCCAAGATGCCCTTTGTACAATTAAATGTCGCTGTACAAATATATAACATATGTAAAGGGCGTCTTGGGTCTAGGGGGGGAAAGGGGTTGTATAAGCGAAAGAAGACATCAAATATCTGACAAAAAATAGACCACTTTGCAAGATGGTCGTTTTTATTGTACATCAACTGTATAAATAGTTTTACTGTACATAGCGTGATAGGACGATTGGTACCCTCGTTTAACGGTCTAGTTCCCATATATGTTACTGAATAACAAGTACAGTTGATGATCGAAATAAATTCTCATTCAATAAGAAGTAGATTTATTACATGCATTATGGAAATCCCGTTTTAGATATACAAATTCGGGGGCAATGGTGCATCGACGGCCCGTCTATATATATTTGTTGAATGTGCCTAGTTTCTCCAGTCGTTATTTCAACAAAATAAAACGAACGTCTCATTTAGGGAGATTACTCGCCTTATCGCTAGAAATTCTTGACTTTTTTCAATAACCTATCAGACGACAAAATATACTTAAGACGCATCGTGGGCTGTTAAATGTATACGGATATACAAGCCCCTAAAGAAGCCTGAGCAGAGAAGTGTTTAGCCTCCGTGGATCGGCAGTAGGCCCTGGCTTTGTTATGATAACAAGGAAAATGCGCAGCCAAAAAGACGAACCCTGCATCCTACACTGGTGTTCTAATTGAAAAGGACACCAGTGTATATCTTTACGAAAACCTGACGCAAGGATCAGTGCTAAAAGTACTTTGCCAAAAATGTAAAAAAAACATACTGAAGAAAGAAAGTGAAAATCGTGGCTATCTATCAGCGATATTGTCCAGCCTTCGGTTTCTCACTCGACAAGGAATATCTTTTCTAGCAAAAAATAGCCTGTCTTCAGGCCCTGTATTAAGAAATCTAACTGAAAGTTCTATAACTACTACAGAGATAAATTTATGATACTTTATTACTTCCCCATTGCTCATGTTGCTCAGAATACAGGAAATAAGACAGTCTGTGATTTTTTTCAGAGATGTATATGCTTGTATATGTATGTGCACATATTTTACTATTTTTCTATTTACTGGTCTGATAACAGTCTAGCAAAACAAAAACAAAAAAAAAAAAAAAAAAAAAAAAAAAAACTCCAGCTATTAAGTTTTTAGAACTAATTTTTCGCAATAACTTTTTTATCTTCAATTTTAGCAAAATGTGTTCGCGATGAAAAGTATTCAGGACGATCTCCGCCAACTTCTCCAAATTGTTTCAACATCCTAGATGCTGCAGGTTCCTCTGTGCTTAGATGCACTCTTTGAACATTTTAAGTAAAGCGCAAATAAACCAAGTCCAAGATGTCAGTCAAAAAGTTACATTGAACAACCCTAATTCAATTATTAAAGCGATGGATGGCTGGTTCAAATATATTAGAAATCGCGCCTGATTCGCCCATGTGTTAAGCTACTGTACTGCCAGCCAATAATGACAGTGACGTCATGTTTTAAGTAAGTAAGTAAGTAAGTAAGTAAAGGCTTTATTTAACGAGGGTGACTACATTTAGTGTATACAAATAATGACAAATGTAATAACTAATCTTCCATGAGGCCCTCAAAATATACATTATATACATAATTATAAAATACAAGCAGATCACAAACTATATATAAATCAAAATGTAAATACCAGATGTGTTAACGTAATGTTAGCGATGGTTTTCTATTACCAGGAAAAAGAAGGCTCTGGTCAGCCAACACATTCATTCTGACGCTGGCTGATCAAGACCTTCTTTTGTTCCCCAAATAAAAAGATTTTTACATAGTTGTTATAAGCTTCCAACCTAGCTTACTAGAAGAGGAAACATAATCATTTAATACATATGATACAAATATTTACATGATGAAAAAAAAAAAAAAAAAAAAAAATGCAACAAACATATTTGGATTGAGTGACTATTTTCTAATCTGAATAAGATACATAAATATTTTCATTTAATTAACCATGTTATACATCTGTTATGGAAAGTATTTAGGCTCTCTGCCCTTTTAATTTCATCAGGTAGACTGTTCCAGACCAGACATCCTGAATATCTTAAACTGTGTTTGTAATATTCAGTTCTGGGCTTCGGTGGAATAAAACAAGAAACTGTAGCAGATCTTAAGTTAACAGATGTATTGACATTATTTCGTAAAGTAAACTGTTCCGATATATAATCAGGTGTAATATGCTGGTACACTTTAAACATAAATTTGGCTTTTCTAAGATATAACCTGTCATATATAGAGAGGATTTTCAAAGTATCCATTGCTTGGGAGGAGTCTTCAACCTTGTAATCTAAAATTACTCGACATGCTCTTTTCTGTAACCTAAGAATTTTCTGCTTATTTGTTTCAGAAGAGCTACCCCAAATAATATTACAAAAATCAATATGGGGTTGAATATAAGACTTATAAAACAGAATGCGGTGCTCTTGAGAAAGAAATTTCTTTACTTTTGAGAGAAGCCAGATACTTGAAGTAATCTTTTTGCTTAGGTGTCTAATATGATAAGACCAGGTCAAGTTCTGATCAACAAAGACACCTAAGATTTTGTCATTTGAGATCATATTAAGTGACTCTTCATTAAATTTTAGGTCAAGAATTTCTTTATCAAGTCTTTGCCTCTTCTGGTTTGTTGCTACAAGCATGATTTTTGTTTTGGATGAATTGAGAAGCATACCATTACATTTGCACCAAGTATTTAGACTGTCCAAAGCAATTTGTAGGTTATTCTCAATATCTTCTACTGAATTCTGGATGTCATACAAAGTTGTATCATCGGCATATAGATCTGTATTAACATTGTGAACATATAGAGGTAAGTCATTTATAAAAAGAAGAAATAAAAGAGGGCCCAAAATTGATCCTTGTGGAACCCCATACGACACTTGTCCACTGTCTGATTTACTGTTGTTAACATAAACTTGCTGCCTTCTTTGTGTTAGATAAGTTTTAAACCATTGTAGGGCTTCATCTTTTATGCCATATATTTCAAGTTTTGACAAAAGTATTTGATGATCAACAAGATCAAAAGCTTTCTTGAAGTCCACTAATACAACACCAATCATTTGGCCATTGTCAATAGCATGTAGCCAAGAATCAATCATGTGTTTTGTTTACAAAGTTATCAGGGACTTAGAATAGATAGATCACTTGTGTATTAATCCTATCCACAGGATAGGATTAATACACAAGTGATCTGTCGATTCGCGCATGCTCACGTGAAGTATACACGTAAGTGTTTTACTTAGCAATTGTAAACAAAGTATTACGTCACTGTCACTCTTGGTTGGCACGACAATAGTAGGGTCATCTCAAAACTATTCATTCCATACCACGTGCTTAAGAGAAAAATTGCAGGTCATACGATAACCCAGCCTTTGTTCCTACAAAAATTAATGAGCCTACTTTAAGTTGATTCTGCATATGGACGGTAAATTCTGAGTATGTTAACGGCAGTTTTTTGTTATGCACAGCCTTAGCACCGCTTCTGAATATTTTTTGAAACTACCCCTTTCTGTCACGCCTATAAGAATTATACCTGTCATTAAAAGGCTTAGAAATTTAGGACGAATTCAATTTATTGCAAAATCTTCATCTATATACACAAAAATCTGTTTGCGCCACAAGCACAAGACCTTTTGGAGAAGTTGGCAGAAATTCTACTCAACAACACATTTTGGTAAAATTGAAGGCAAAAAGTTATTGCGAAAAATTAGTTCTAAAAGCTTAACAGCTGGAGTTTAGTGACCAAAACGAATGAAATCTAGTCCCTAACACATAAACCCCCCATTAAAACGCATATAGAAGGGCTCAAAATTTTAAAAAAATCTCAGGGGAGACCGCCTTACCCTTGTAACAAGCAGCGGAAATAATCCCCCCTGCCTTCGGCGCTCGATGGATTTCTCCGCCGGACCACTTTTGACTAAGTGGCGACTGTCCTGTTTGTTGGTGGGGCCCTACAAATTTGACCAGCAACCCCTTAACAGGCACTGCCCAATTCCATACCAAGTAAATGTGTCGCTGAAGATACTATACTGAATTCATAGAATTTTAATAAGATAATAGATAGTGTGATCAAAAATATTAATGTTATTCTTAATGCACATACAGCATGTAACAACACGAGTGTACGAAACTACAATATGGTTCAATGTCTAGCCTGGCTTTCAGGCCCTGAGTTCAAGGTAACCTTCTCCTACTGAACCAAACTTTTCTCTGATATAATATCCCTTCTGAGCTGTAACTCACAGCCCTATCAGAGAGGTAGACACTATTAGAATATTTTCAGTTTTTGTAACATGATAAAATCATCAGTTAGACTGGGGCCAGTCTATTCAATGTCTTGCACAGTCAACTATTGTTCCAATGTTATCTATTCTGTTATCCAGTCGCCGGACTTTGGAGTAGTTGTGAGATGCGAGTAAATGCGCTTTTGGGAATTGCAAACATAAGACATCTAAATTCAAAATGGGAAAAATCTTTTGATAGTTAGAATCATAATCAAATGGAAATAGGGTGGGGGACATGTAAGGTGAAAGGTCTATTAAGGTGACTGTTTAGCCAGCAGTGACCTGGTTATGCTATTTGCTCCAATATCACTAGACTAAAGGTGCTGCACCTGCCTGTGAAACTGTTGATAACAGGTGTCCCATGGGAGGAGTGTCATAAAGTAATGGTCATTTAACATTTCAAAATGGGGTACTGACCCTGATCTGTCTTCAGAATGGAACAACTTATATAATACTGGCATTAACTCTTTGCATGCTCCCAGCGAGATTTGTCCATCTGCTGATAACCTTTGCAAACAGTTACAGAACGTTGGTCCTGATCTGGAGCCAAATCTTTTGACACTCTGGTAGTGTTTTCTGAAAGAATTCTGTGCAAGGGGGCTAAATTTATATACCTTATTGATCAATGTACAATCATATAGAAATGTTGAATTTCGTTACCTTTGGTTGTATAGATAGCCTGAAAAAACGGACTATTCCAGTGTCTGTGCTATATCATGATATGGAGTTACCCCTACCCCCATCTCCACCCTCGGGATTATTATAATGCTTATTGACATTGGCATTATCCATATAAGAAAAGGGTAATGTTGATGGGAAAAGGCAGATTGTGGGTTTCAATCCCCAGAATTGTTCCAGTTTAATTATACAGTGAGTGGGTTCCATTATTGTTAGCTTATTGAACAGTACAAGAACTTATGTTCTTAGACTCTTCAAAAACTGTTTGACAACTCTTTTATGAATTACTCATTTTTATTTTTTTCCCAAAATTTAAACTTTTATAAAAATGTTCCTGAACTGTTCTTGAATATGACCAGGTTTTGAACAGTAAAAGAGCATTTATTGAACTGTCCTTAAAGTTTTCGCATCGCAGTTTCCAGTTATTGTGTACTTTATACATATGCATACAACTGACAATTGCCTTATTGACAGCGTTAGGTATGCAGTCCATAGATCTGTCTCGTAATCGAGTGCACTTCGTGAACTGCTTAGAATCCAGGGCTAACCCTGGCTCAAAATTTGTTGTAGCCAACACTTTAGCCAAATTGTAAAAAGTTGGAGCCAATCGAAATTGACTTTAGCCAAGGGTTAAGCTAGAAAGTAGTATCAACAATCGTTCTGTATCTTACTCTTTGCCCACTAGCGGCGACTTTTGTCGTCTGCTAATAACCTCTGCAAACGGTTTGGACCCAGAACAGGCCCGACAAAATGTCGGGCCTGATCAGGATCCAAACTGTTTGAAACCCTGATGGTAGAATCCAAAGAGATAAATATGGCACAATAATAAAGTGTGAAGGAATAAAAAAAGCAATATTGGAACATCCAAAAGCTGATCAAAATGCACCTTTTAATTATGTAATTAATTTTTCAACAACCTACACTGTACTTTTAACCAATGACTTATTATTGTAGCCACTCTTCATTTTTAGTAGCAAATGGCTACAATGGCTAATGGCAGGGTGAGCCCTGGAATCTATTACTAAAAGTATGAGGAGTACAGAGGCTCTTGGTAGAGTGGTCAACTTGAGATCGAGGGGTCGCTGGGTTGAGTCTCTAGTAAGGCGCTGTATTGTGTACTTGAACAGAACATTTTATCCTCTGCTAAGAACTGGTTCAACCCAGGTGGCTTGTTGACTCAAACAAAACAATTCACCCAATAATATTCGGATGTTCAGGTGAGTGATTGGAGGTCATTCAGTTCCCCTAGTTGGACCTGATCTGGGCCCAAACTGTTTTCAAAGTTGTAGTTAGCCTTTTTGATGAAACCATGATTAAGCATATAATTCTGGCATCTTCAAAATTGGTCCCTTGGGGTTTGTTCTGACATGCAATGGGTGTATGTTTACATTGGTAATGCTTCACTTTTTGCATGCTGTGTAATTTTGTTTGGTTCATCTTCATTCCTGATATTTTTCAAATCCATTTAAATATATGTGCTTTCATGAACATCACCAGAGTGTAAAGCGGTTTTGATCCTGGTCAGGTACAAAACGTTGGGATAAGCTGTTAGAAAACAATTAATCCGGTCATTTAGTGGTGTCTTAATTCATGCTAAAAGTCATTTAAGGTGAAAAATCAACAGCAGTCTGAACTTGACCCTGTATGTAACACAGTTGGCATGTCATAAATATTAGATGCATGCAGTTTTCTAAAATACATCCTGGTTTGAAGACAGAGAGTTCCCATATCAATTGATATGGCCAACTGTGCAGGAACAACACTGCAGTTCATTTAGCACATGAGTGCATGACTATGCAGTACTCAAAACTGCAACTAGGCTCAAAATCAAAACAGTCGTTGCAGGTTCAGCATTACTAGGGGTGAAGTGATTTAGCCAAGGAAATCAAGTTTGATTGGCAGTATCTATAATTTAATGAGGTTAAATGGCATTAACTCCTGGCATGTTTACATCTGGTATCCCCAGACACAGAAAGGTCATCTTCTGACCTTAAAGGACCTCAGAGATGACTCCAAAAACCCACTCCAAAAAACCACTCCAAAAAACCACACCACTCCATTACTCCACCCCATGGCTTCACTCCACTCCAGGTTTTAGCATATGCCCACTCCACCGGTAAACAGGAAACAGGGATTTCCGATTTTAAAATGGGACGTCCGAACTAGGAACAACCAAATATTCCGAGTTGGGAAGTTATTGCCAGTTGGGCCGTAACATTGATAAATACACTGCTTAAGGACGCAATGATTGACACAAATGAGGAGCGAACTCACAGCCCCCGGGGACACTCAATATCAAAATGCAATAGTACCACGGGACTCCGGCCTACCCCTTTCCAAGATACAAGAGAGAAGAAACATCAGGATCCTACAATTACAGACAGGCTATACAGTCCTCTTATTAAAGGACTATAGATCCAAGCTGGGACAAGTAAAAAGTAACCTCTTGAGGGAGGTGCTAGGGCTGCAGTAAATCTTCCTGTGGCCTTGATGTATTCAGCAAGTTCCCTTCGGATGGTAGGGCCATGATGCCTCAGACTCATTGACGGACCCTGATCTAAAATGTTCAATGGTTGGTTGGTGCTTGATGCTAGTCTGTGGCTGACCAATCGTGGCTCAACTAATGATTTTCTTTACGACTCTGACTCTGAGTAAAGTTTTAATTCTAAAAGAATATGCTTTAACGTGCCACTTCAGACTTTTTCGATAAAAATCTACCGTTAGCAAAACTTCGTTACGAAAGGGACTCCCATTCCCAAGCCATGCATCAGTCTACAGCGGTCCGTGGAAACACCCCAAAACACCCCAAACCACCTCTAAACCACCCCAAACCACATTCTAAATAACCAGAAGTCGTTTTTTTGATTTTACCAATACTTGAAGAACACATTTAATGGTGTTTTTATTACGTCAACCTGCCATGTTAGCCCCAAACCACATATAAACCACCCCAAACCACATATATTAACCACCCCTAACCACATATATTAACCACCCCAAACCACCTCAGACCAGTCTCCCTGGACACAAATAATATACATAAGGTAAATATTCCAGCGTGAATTTTGTAATAAATAATAAATAATATACCACATTTATATAGCGCCCTTTTCATAAGTGTTCAAAAGCGCTTTACAATATATATCTACGTTATACAAAAAAAAGATAAAAAATATTCTAAGACAGATAAAAATAGCATTTAAGAAAACAGCAATTCTGTGCGCAATAATAGCAATAATACATGTAATGTGCCTAGAATATTATACTTAAAATACTAAAACATAGCATATCACAGAAGTTACAAAAAATACACAATATGCAATATGCAGCTAAATTTCAGGTACATTGTAAGTGATTGCAATACTGAGAGTATGTGTCAGGAAGCTGTCTGATTGGAACAGGGCCTACCAAGGTCATTCCTGCCACATGCCATCAGTCTGCAGGACACTGCAGAATTTAAAACTAACACTGTCTTATCAGGAATAAAAAAAAATAACACTGTCTTATATTATATGTTCTACTTGTCTGAAGAAAAATGCCATAGTCTTTTTGAATTATTAACCATGGGACTGGGTAAATAAGTGAGTTTTTAGAGATCTTTTAAAAGAGTCTAATGTTTCACAGTCTCTGATTTTCGATGGCAATTCGTTCCATAACTTGGGTGCAGCTGAGGCGAAGCATCTATCCCCATATGTCATGGTCCTACTTTTTGGAAGCACCAGCCTAATTGAGCTGCTCTGTGACCTAAGATTTCTCCCGGGTTTGTATACTTGGAGTAAGTTTTTAATGTACTCTGGTGCTAGGTTGTGAAGAGCCTTGAAAGTAAGCGTCAAGATTTTAAATTGAATTCTTTGTTGTACTGGTAGCCAGTGCAAATCTTTCAGAACAGGGGATATGTGGTCATGTCGCGCTGTTTTTGAAATGAGACGTGCTGCGGTGTTCTGGACAGTTTGTAGCTTTTTAAGTGTTGTCATTGGCACACCATACAACAGCCCATTACAGTAGTCCATTCGTGATGTTACTAAAGAGTTTACGAGCATTTTAGTAGCGTCCCAGGTCAGGAATTTCCGAATATGTCCAATCTGTCGAATTTGACCGTAGCATGAACGACAAACAGATTTGATGTGTTGTTCCATGTCCATTTTGCTATCAAGCATTGCCCCAAGGTTTCTGACAACTAATGATGGTTTGATTTCTGTGTTCCCAATGTTTATTTTTATTTCTTGACTGGATACTTCGTTTTTGTTTGAAGCAAATACAATCATTTCAGTTTTATCTGAGTTCAACTTCAGCATATTTGTGTGCATCCAGATCAGAATTTCACAAAGACACATTTCGACACGGCGTAATGTTTCTCTTTTGGAAAGGTTATCAATTGGTTTGAAAGAAATATAAAGTTGTGAGTCATCTGCGTAGAAATGATGACGTAGTCCATACTTTTTGCAAATTAATCCAACTGGTTTTGTGTACATTGTGTAAAATTTTGGCCCTAGCACCGATCCTTGGGGAACACTGAATCGCATACGAACAGGTTTAGACATTTTTCCGTCTATACAAACTGTTTGATAACGATCAGTCAAATATGATCGCATCCAGGAAAGAGATTTGTAGCCTATGCCAAATTGGTGTTCTAATCTGTGTAATAATGTCTCATGGTCAATTGTGTCAAAAGCAGCAGATAGATCAAGCAGAACCAACACTGCGATTTCATTTTGATCTAAAGATTGTAAAATGTCATTCTGTACTTTAATCAATGCCGTTTCAGTTGAGTGGAATTTTCTGTACGCAGATTGATGTTCTTCATGAAGATTGTTTAAAGTCAAATGTTCTTCTATACGTGAGCTTACCACTTTTTCAAGGATCTTTGAGACAAACGGCAAATTTGAAACTGGTCTATAGTTCTTTAGTGTGTTAGCATCAAGGTTTTCCTTTTTCAGCAATGGACGAACATGTGAGCTTTTGAATGATTTAGGAACATGTGAAGTTTCCATTGAAGTGTTAACAATTTTTGTCAATGTTGGTAAGAGTTCTGGCAAGCACAGTTTTAATAGCCATGTCGGTATAGGATCCAATTCACATGACTTATTAGGTGAATGAATAACTAGTTTTTTTATTTCTTCTTCAGATGCTGGAGTGAACTCTATCAGACGGTTATTAATTTCCTGATGATTTTGGTTTTCATCTGTTTGAGTCACATTTGCTTGATTCTGAGATGCTATCTGACTACGTATTTTTTCCACTTTGTCTATGAAAAAATCACTGAAATCTTGTGACAGCTCCTGAGCAGTCTTACCGGTTGGCAATGAAACTTTGCTGTGACCATCCAATAGTGTCTTAGTTATTTTGAACATGGTCTTTTGATCTCGTCCGCATGATTCCAATTTTTCTGATAAAAATTTTTCTCTAGCTTTTTGAAGCTTTTTGTTGACTTCCGCGCAGTATTCTCTATAGATTTCATGATGCAAGTCATTTCCTGCTTTTTTACAACAATGCCTAGTCATACATCTACGTTTGGTGCTGGCTGGAAACCACGGATGAGATGAAAAGAAAATAGAGTAATAAAAAAAAATCAATATGGTCGACCATTCGACACTATTCTTCCTGAAAAATCTATTCTTCCAGCTCATCCATGGGCTAACATGGCAGGTCGACGTAATAAAAACACTTTTACATTTGTTCTGTTTAAAGTTATAGATGCAAATTCTGGGTGTTTAGGATGTGGTTTTGGTAGGTTTATATGTGGTTTGGTGTGATTTGGTGGTGGTTTGGGGTGGTTTCGGGCTAACATGGCAGGCCAACGTAATAAAAAATGCTTTTAAGTTTGTTCTTCAATTATTGATACTGTCACAAAAACAAATTCTGGGTGTTGCGAATGTGGTTTGGGGTGGTTAAGAGGTGGTTTGGAGTGGTTTGGATGTGGTTTGGGGTGGTTTGGGGTGTTTCCACGGACCCGTCTACAGAAAGCTACCCCAAACCTACGCAATGATTAAAAAAATCAGCTTCTGTTTTTTTTATCTTGTATTTTGTAAATTTGTCAGAAAAAGTAAATGATTATACATGACTTTGAACTTCAAAATGTTTTTGAAATAAAATGATTTTCAGAGTTACTTAACGATGCCATCCGAAAAACCACCACCTGGTCTGGTGCATGTGCTAATCTGCTATATTTCATATCCTTCCCTATTACGATAATGTCATGACATTCGAAGTTGAATTTGCGATTCAGTGACTTTTTTTGTTTCGTACAGTGCCGGATAAAATTCACGAACAGTGACGTCCCGCCATCCGCTATTCTCAACAGTTTTACAGACTTTTTTTTGTCAAAATGATTTATTTCACTAATTTCAAAACAATATATCAGTATATGACCATTCGATTTCACTCAGAACAGTCAAAATTACCGTCATTTTTATTTCTATAACATGGGGGCGCAAGTATATTGACTTTAGGCC
Organism: Loripinus fragilis; assembly: GCA_964019695.1. Classification (NCBI taxonomy): domain Eukaryota; kingdom Metazoa; phylum Mollusca; class Bivalvia; order Lucinida; family Lucinidae; genus Loripinus; species Loripinus fragilis. Next base: position 99,685 of record CAXHUL010000273.1, read on the forward strand.
TGAAAACGAGGCAAATGTCCAGAAAATGTGAAAAACACCGTGCAACCACGGCAAGCCAGTCCCAAATATTGCCAAGACATTTGCCTCGTTTTCAGGCCTAAAGTATTAATCTGGTGACAAATCCATTAACACCGTTGTAAAGAACTCACTTTTCCCCTTAGAATAGGCTATATGTCGTTGAAATCGGCTGGAAAATAAAATACTTACGATTGATTGAAGTTCCGAGGCGATGCTTCTTGTTGATGATTTAGCTGCCGGTGGTACCAAAAATTTACGTCACACACCAAGGACCACAACGCAGTGACGCCGGTGAGGCTCGAACCCGCTACCCTTCGGTCTCGAGTCAAGCACTCTACCACTGAGCCACTGCGCTCCCGTCTCAATGCGGTGAAACGGCGATTACGTATTATTGGAAATTCTCTCCCAATGGGAGCACTATCCGCGTACGCAAAGCTTGCCGAATTTCGACCTATGCACCTGCAATGTTTGAAGCTGCTCTGTCCAAGGGTTTAGGAGGAAAAGCATTTGCAAGAAATATATGATTAAACCTTGACCCAATGTCAAGGTCAAATGAAGCATTGCCCTCTACATCATGTGACCTGTGTATCTGCAAAGTTTGAAATTGCTATGGCCAATGGTTAAGGAGATGCATTACCAAGAAAATACATTATTTGATCTTAACCCCAAGGTCAAGGGGGTCAAGGTCACACAAAATGTTGCCCAGTATCCCTGACTTCATGTGACCTATGCACCAGCAAAGATTGATGTTGCCACATCCTATGGTTAAGGAGAAGATGCATTTACAAGAAAATACATTATTTGACCTTGGGCTCAAGGTCACACAAAAGGTTGCCCAGTACCCTCGACATCATGTGACCTATGCACCAGCAGAGTTTGACATTGCTACATCCCACGGTTATGGAGAAGGTGCATTTAGAAGAAATTACATTATTTGTCCTTGACCTTGGGTCAAGGTCACACTAAATGTTACCCTGTGCTCTCTACATCATGTGACCTATGCACCTACACAGTTTGAAGTTGCTACGTCAAAAGGTTTAGGAAGAAAAGTATTTACAAGAAAATTCAATATTCGACATTTGGCCTTGACTTTGGGGTCAAAGTCACACAAAATGTTGCCCAGTACCCTCTACATCATGTGACCTATCCAGCTACAAAGTTTGAAGTTACTACTTCCAACCGTTTAGGAGGAGATACATTTACAAGAAAATACATTATTTGATCTTTGACCTTGACCTTAGGGTCAAGGTCACACTAAATATTGCCCAGGACCATATACATCATGTGACCTATTCAGCTACAAAGTTTGAAGTTGCTACGTCAAAAGGTTTAGGATGCGATGCATTTGCAAGAAAATTCAATATTTGACCTTTGACCTTGACTTTCGGTGTTGTCAAGTCCCTTTTATGGCATTTATTACTCACCATGCATTTTGAACATACAAGTATTTTCATCCATTTGAATTTAGCTAACATATTTCTTTAGTTTTAAATTGCGTGTAATTTGTAGAAGTGATATGGCATGCTTTGCCCACCATACACATAAAATCGTAAAGCGGTACTACTTTTTTGATAAACCTTTCCTCCATTTTTCTAACAATATTTGAAAATTGGCTTTTGGTTAATATGCTTTAACAATGCATTGGAATCAATTAAAAATTAGCAGATGCACTCAGCATGCTCATAAACAAGCTTTTGCAAGTATTATTACATGTATATCTGTTTCCCTTTTTGAAAACAATTTTATTTCCCAGCTTAGCAATACCATCTTTTTCGACTGGAATATTATAAAATGGAAATAATGTTTCTGTTAAATAATAGCTTGGGTGTATTGCAAAACAAACACTCTTCATATTGATACATAGCTTTGGTTGGTATTTCTTTGAAAATGGACTTTTTGTACAAATTTGAATTGGCCAAAATGGCACCAAATAGTGTGAACAGCCACCTCGATCACACTGGTCTGTGTTATTATAGTGTCAACGTGTTGGTGTCACTTGCCACACTCACGTATGCTACGTTTGAGTTGTTTACCTCAGGTAAATCATTGGCTTCTTTCGCTGCTTCTTTTGCCAGCCTGCCTGCCTCTTCGTTTTCAGCTGAAAAGCTGTATCCCGGCACCCAGTTGTTTTCCACCAGGGTTCAAGCTTGTTGCAGGATGTTGATGGCAGTCCTGATGTCTTTGCTGATGGATTTGTAACTTGTATTCTTCCAGTTTACGAAACCCTTTCAAGAAAGGCATATTTGACTCACTTCCCATATCATATTGTAGTGGTGACCCTCCAAAGCCCAATTATGG
>CAXHUL010000273.1:103264-155997 GCA_964019695.1 Loripinus fragilis
TCTTCGGGGATTCGACAAGGACATACCCAAACCAGTCTGCACAGCTACAGAGACTAGCTAGAAAATGGAAAAGTTGCAAGTAGCAAGTTTAGATATGGAACTTATCCATAGCTGAATAATAAAGGTGCTGATCAGCCTGGTCTGCGCCTTTGTTGTTCGCAGACCCAGAAGACAGGTTTACTCACGACTTTTCATGGTTTCATAATTTTGGGGATTTTGGGATCAGCTGGATTATTGATTGATGGCGAGCCATACTTGGTTTGCACGTGCATCTTGTCTGCTTTATTGGCTGTCTAAATTGACACAGCTCTTCCATTTTAAAATCCAACTAAACCATTAAAATAGTTAAATAACGAAAAGGTATAAATGAATACCATATTAGGCATTTATTATAAAAATCTAAATATAAAAGATGGAATATGTTTTTCTAAGGGTGGGACACCATGAAGTCCATCCTCAAGAACAATAGAAAAGTGAAATTCATTTAGCTTTTCGATTTTTACAATCCTGTCCTTTAACGTGTGCGTTGCACTTAGAATTCTTGATAACGTTAGTATGTGTTTAAACATGTTTAGCCAGTATGTGCTCACTCTTAGATTTAGGGGATAACTGTATTCATAGTATTCATTTGGGGAGGATATGCGGTCGAAAATGTAGTGTGACGTAATACATGACGTCAAAATATTCCGAAAGTATATCGCTGGATATACTGTCGCAAATTTTTCACGTTGTCCAATCAGAATATTTTACAATAGTTTACAAGTATTCTTTTAAGATGGTGTATGTTTGACATTCGGTAATCACCGTAAACTCACTGTTTATATTATATATTATGTGTTTTACGATCAGGCTTTTCCCCAAAACCATTTATAAATCATTTTAGTCAACTAAATAAGCACATCCTGAAAATAACACCTTTAGGTTCGAAAACAATATATTTCTAGATTGGCTGGCTTCAGAAAATGGAATCTTATTTGGATCCAACTTTTTTTTATCCACACGATTTTGTTTGTGTTTGTTTTGACTCTTTACGTCCCAGTCAACAAGTTTTCAGTCATGTCGCGACGGGTGTTGCCGGGTTACTTTTTTACTTTGAACCAGTACTAAGCAGAGGTGAAATTGGCTGGCTCTAGGACACAACACAGTGCCTCCGTTGTGTGTCCACACGATTGGTAATGAGGTGGCACCATTGAATTTGCTCGAAATTCATATAGTGTTAAGAACCCATAAGTGTCATAAGTATCATGTATATGCTTATATGAGTGCGCGAGCTAAGCTGGTCGAACATGGTATACTAAACACATTGTTTAGGATATACGTGCAATGTATTACCAATTCCTTTAACCAGATCTTCTATTCTCAACCCAGGCAAAAGTAACGCTATAGGCCTTGAGCTGGCTATAGACCCCCCTCCCCCCCAGGGGGAATTTTGTACACTATGATTTTCTGAAACTACATTATATAAGACACAAAATAAAAGATGTTAGCCCTCTGAGAGTGGCAGCGTTAACGTGTACCAGCATGTTATATACGTTACCCCCCAAAATAGCATTAAACGTCCCTGATAATGTCTCAACCATGACATGTTCGTACATTTTTGCATGCTGACACAGGTTTATGAACTTCTTATAACACAGTTACATATTTTTTAGTATCAATTTTATAAATGTCTTGAGTAAGTACCGTTGTATACGTTACTTAGTGTTTCCTGCGTTATTTCCGAGTATCAGTATGGTATTTATTGACTATACCTGTATTAATCTGTCACAGAATATAGTAAATCTACTTTAATGATTTAAAGTTCTTTATTATGGTCGCTTACACTATTTTTCAGGTCCATGTTATGTATGTTACCTTCAAAATAGCATTAAACATATAAGTTAATGTCTCTAACAAGCCCTGTTTATACTTATTTGCATGCTTGCACAGGTTAATGTACTTCTTTTAACAAGGTTTACCTATTTTAAGTATTCATTTAATAAATGCCTTGAGCTTTAACTGTTATGTGTGTTACCAAATGATACATAAGTTATTCTGAGTATCTGTATAGAAGTTGTTGACTATACATGTATAAACTCTGTCAGAGAATTTAGAAAATTTATAAGGCTGAAATAAATTGAAGTTCCTTATTAATTTATGGTGACTTAAACTAATAATATAATGTGATCTATCAGCCTTCGCTGTTTGCTCACATAAACAGTATAGATACCATGCATTCAAATCTGAAGTTCTGAAAGACAGTCACTGTGAAACAGCTCTGTTCTGGGCAAGGTGTATGGATATGATTCAGATGGTGTTGACACTGATTAGGGCTACAAGGAAAACAACTTTGAATTGCACGTCATCTCTATCTGTATGCCTTGTTCCCAATGTCCATTGCAAACGATCATAACAACCACGCACAATATGTACCTGTGTAATAGATTTCACTCATAAAGTTGATACACATCGCAGATGCAAAGAACTTCTCGAACAAAATGGGTTTAGTGTGTCACAACCATTGGTTCTTTGCTTGAGAAATGCTTTTGACATAACTATCAGGCAAACAAAATAGAGGTATTATAGGCTTCAGCAACTAGAACTGAGCTTCGTACTACAGATGGAATGGTGTATTACTCATCACATCAGAGCTCAATATATTGAAACAAATCTTCAATGCACTGAAACGAAATTTTCAATCTGCTCAGATGCAAAGTAGAATGAGTACTAGAGGCAGTTTCAGGCTTCACCAATCCTTTTAGTTCTAGTTTTGAAGACAATGAACTGTACTTTTGTCTTTCGGTGTGCCTGCTAAGCCTGGCATAGCTAAGGATCTTATTGAGGCTGATGACATTGGCAGGAAGGCTGTTGCAGACTTCATTGACTTACTTTTAGTTTAAAAAATCTGTCTTTTACCCCCCCCCACCCCCCAAATGCTACAAGCTAATAAAGTTTTGATGCTTGCGAGGTCAAGCAAGAAGAAATTGCCCAATTTACAAATCGTAAACAGCCAGATGAGAGCTTAAAGGAGCGTCCTTGGTAAGCATGGCCTTCTTATTATTGGGCATAATGTTGACCTTGAGTTGACACTGCCGTTCCTTCTGGGACCTGTACCATGGTTACTGTCAACACCTGATAGAATTTCCACCAATACTGACAAGTCCAAACTTCAACATGGCTTGCAATCACACAATGAACCAACATTAGATTGGCCATGTAGTGCTGCACATAACGTTGATGTTAATGCCGTAACTACAGAGCATAATAGCTTTTCCTGTCACCTTCATGGATCTGATGGCACCAGTATTCAACCAGGCACTAAAGGCAGGGCGTGTTGGTTTTGTCACTGATACATATATACAATGTATAAGCAGCAGTTTATAAAGTCGAACAAACATTCTCGCAGAGGATAACCTGGGTGTTTAGTTCAACAATGGTGTATGCAACAAAAGGTTGACCTTCTGAATGTCAACAGCATTGGCCAGAATATGGGGAAAGAGATCTTCATTAATACACTGCTTAACAGATTGTGACACTACCAATGTGCCGATGTGTTAGTACCACGGAAAGGTTATTCCTATCAAACTGATAGAGAACCCCTTCCCCACTAGTTCATCAACATTCTAAGTAGGGTAGGAAAACAAATAAAGAATTGCTCTAGGCACTCATCAGTGATATGAAGCCATAACATGTGCTATTTATGTAATTGTGAATAAGCTGCAGTATTACATGTTTCTGAAAAAAGTACCAAAGCCATACACATATACTGACTATTTCAAATGGCATGAACATGAGCTTACCTCCAATCTGCTTTTCTTTCCTTAAGATGTACATACAAAGATTAAACCATCAAGTCTTTCCCATGAAAACAAGTGAGGCTTTCCAGATATGGACAAAATGTGTAGAAAATAAATGGGAAGGAAATCAAGTACCTCTGGGTGAAAGAAAACTTGATTGTACCCTAGCAAATGAGCCACAGAATTATATTTCACATTTTGTGTGATATGGGGTTACAATGTTCAAAACTCAACAACTCAAACCTTATAAAAGATAGAAACATAATATTTGCAGTTTCCAAAAGGTACATAAACATTCTTTGATACAAAATGAGTTAGTAAGCACATTCACATTAAAAAAAATATCAAACTATATTAGTTTCATAAATCATTTATATAGGAATAATGAAAAAAGTAACATACGTAACACTTTGGGATGCATAACTGTTTTCAAAGGTCCATATCTGTGAGGCAAAAATAGCTTACTTGGATGATATAGCCAATTTGGAAATCTGACCTTATAGTTTGCACTTTTCAGAAGTCATGTCATTTACTAAAATTATCAAAGATGTTGATGGGTAATAATTATAATTGGCTGTTACAGGGTAATGGTGCCATTACCAGAGTGCTAGCATATTGCAAAATCCTTGCAAGATAAATCTGATAGAGGAGTAATAAGTTGTATAGGAAAATTCTTTAAAACTCTTGGATAATATATGAAGATTTGCGCTAGAACTTCTACCTGATGGGTTTTCTTTGATCTTTAAAATTGTTACTCGCACATTGCACTGAATGTTACAAACTTTCCAAGAGTATTATGATAACTATATATCTGATGTCTCTATAAAAGAAAAGAGGGTTTATGGTAGTTTATGTATTGAGTTACTTCCTCGGCAAATGAGTCAGAGTAAAAATAAGTACATGGACCTGTGCCAGCATGCAAATAAGTACAAGCAGGTCGTGTTGGAGACCATATCTTGAATGTTTAATGGTATTCAGAGAGTAACGTATGTAACCTGGGCTGTAAAATAGTGTAAGACACCATAATAAGGAACTTTAATTCATTTGAATAGCAGCCTTACAGATTTACTATATTCACTGACGGATGTAATACATGTATAGTCAATAACTTCCATACTGATACTTGGAAATAACATACAAAACACTAAGTAACATATTCAACCGCAAAATCTCAAGAAATTTATGAAACAAATTCTAAAATTATGTAACTGAGCTATGAGAAGTTCTTAAACCCGTGCCAGACTTACAAAAAAGTGTGAATATGTCATGTTGGAGACATTATCAGGAAAATTTAATGTTATTTTGCGGGTAACGTACGTAACATGATGTAACCCGCTAACGCTGCCACTCTCAGAGGGCTTACATATTTCATTTTGTGGCTTATATAATGTAGTATCTGAAAATCATAGTGTACGAAATTCCCCTTTAAGGGAAGAGGGGTCTATAGCCAGCGCGAGGCCTGGAGAATTACATTTTACATTTTTGTGTGATATGGGGGGTACCATGTTCATCATCTAATAACTCAAAAAGTATATAAGATAGAAACGTAATGCTTGCAGTTTTGAAAAGGTACATAAAAAATCCCTAATGTAATACCAACTTATTGAACATAAACTGGTTTCAATAAAATTTAAGACAAACTATATTAGATGCATTTATCATTTAAAAGGGGGCTCAATGAAAAAATGTAACATACACTACATCGGGGGTGACCGTATTTGTTTTCAAATGTCATTATCTGTAGCCCAGTAATAGCTTATTTAGAAAATATTACCAATTTGGAAATCTTACCTTATCTTTTTCACTTTTCTGAAGTCTTAAAAAGAATTTTAGTTATCAAATATTTTGTAGGGTAACGTATGTAACAGGCTGTTACAGCTTAACGCTGCCATTGTCAGAGGGCTAACATGTTGCAAAATCCTCGAAAGACATTGGGCTTCAAGAAAAATATGGTCTACAAAATTCCCCCTGGGGGGGGGAGGTAAACCATATCTAGCCAGTGGCCTACTATGTTTTATCGTCGTTTACTGTGTAAATTAATTATCTTCTTAAAGGCGAAATAGCTTCCCACATACAGGTCATCAGCAAACAGAGAATATCCAGAACTAATCTGTATATACGTACATTTTCGTTTTCAAGCCATTTTCAGCAATTGATATACTTTGGACCTTTACACCTGTACTTCATTAAAGCTAATGGAAGGACATTCAAGCACTACACAACAATAAAATATAATTGTTTTGTTGTTATAATTGTTTTGTTGTTATAATGCTATAAATATGGGAAAAAACATTGCTAAGTAAGGAAATGGTGAAAGGCAACTGTAGTATAGTTTAGCAAGATTGACCTAACACATAGTAATATTCAATTAACTTTGTCCCAATCTCTGGAAATCATTATAAAACGTGCGCTTTAAACTGTGGCACACATACTTAACTACATGTAAATGGAAGAAATAGCCAATTCCGCGCTAACAATATGAATAACAGTCTGTCGTCAGCATTAAAAAAAATATGGGTTTGAATCTAGGACCATTTAAATTTGTGTTTTTTTTTCATTCGTTTCATTGTATCTATTTTATCTTTTTCTGCCTCGTTTGCATAAGTAAATAATTTAATATAACTTTTAAATATGCGTGCGCATCAAATACAGATGTAGCAAATATTTCAAATGAGCTGACTGAACACCTGCTTGTTGAGGTGACTCAGTGGCCGAGTGCTGGACTTGAGTTTGAACAGTCGCTGGTCGAGCCTCACTGGCTGCACTGCATTCTTAACTTGAAGAAGACGCTTAAATATCTGCTTTGTACTGGTTTACCCCAGAAAAATCCTGAACTGACTGTATAATTGCTGACTGGGGCATAACGCATCAACTAAAACAAACACAAACGAACAAACAAACACCAGCTTGCAATTGAAAAAAGTAACAAAAGAAGTATGTGAAATAATGAGTGACAAAATACAAATGAAAAGATGTTTATTTATTCACGAGATAAGGTAAAATATAAAAAGGAACTTAATTTTAAAAAACGCATACATTTGACCATGATTAAAATGTTTACCAAGAGCCGGCCCAGGTATGTTGTGATCCCTTACCAAGTGGACTGACCACTCGGCCATCAGAACATTTACGTCAGTGAATAGAAATTATTTTCACATTCTCAGTAACAAAAAACATGAGCCAGGTCGGAATACCTCACGAAAATGCACTGAGATCTGAGCCGAAGACTATCAGACACAGGCCAATCTTGCCAAGCTATACCAGAGTTTACAAACAAATTAATAATTAGTACACTATCCAGATTATGTAATACGGACTAAATGCTGTAATGTAGGGGTAAAAACATTCGCTTCCTAACCAGAAGTCGCATGTTAAATACTCAGCTTCTCCAGTCTGTTGAAATAAACTTTAAACTGTGGCCCTGTCTCCAGATCACCATAACTGCTGGTGGTATGTTAAATACATACACATACATGCAAAATAATTTTATTAACCTAATATTCATCAAATAACCAGTCTAGCATTTTTCACATTAAAACAAACAGAATGAAGTATGCCACTCACATATTCTACCAACTTAATGATGCAACATTTCTTATTTAGGCGATACACTCTTCTTTCCGATATTGATTTGGAAATCTTATTAGGCATTTTATCTTAACTCAATTTCATTAATTTACCCAGTATGTTGAAATATGTGATTATGACCAAACTCACATAGCACACTTCAACACAATACACCAAGGGATAAATACACCATTGCACAGACAAACAAAGAAACACCTAGACTGGCCCCAGTCTCTAATGTCAATTTTTTACGTAGTAAAACTGATAATCTCTTTAAGATAGCAATTTATGTAGTTGTTGGCTTGGACATCGCTAAATTTGACTATAAGAGAGAATGGAATGTTTATATAAGATGATTTTTTCATAGTTAAGCATAATTATAAATGTAATTATATACATATAGTGGACTGATGCCAGTCTAGTACAAAGCCTATCGTCCTTTTTGAGTGACAGAGACAAACAGTACCGACCCAGATCAGACGCCGCAGGTCGCGGTGTCTGATCAGGGTCTCCACTGTTTGGCTTCTATTAATAAAAAAAAAATACAACCGAACAACTCTAAAATGGGAAAATTCCACTCTGCTTAAATGGATTAATACTGACAGGAATTGCAAGTCCTGAGATTTGTCTTGCCATTTCGTTTCGGGCAAGGCTTATATTGGGACGTGTCCAACCAACTGGAGTTAATAATGAGGATAACGGTCGGTTACTGTCTTGTATACATTGTATATAAGACCGTGGCCTACGTGAGCCTCTCAACGGCTGCTTCAAAACAGGATCTACCATGAAAAACGGTTGCATCATATTATAATCCCTATGCCCAAATAAATCAAAATACATCCTACCTTTCATTTCGAATTAAAAACTCCATTGCTTGTACACAGGTATTTATATCGCTTTCAACAATCCGCACGTGGGGCTTAAAATAGTTCTATCAGTAGTAAACCTATGGTGGACCACTAACGCCTTATCATAGGAGATATAAAACGAATAAGGCTCCTCGGATGATGCATAATGTATCTTTATTTATGTTGTATATATGTCTGTATGTAATGTTCTCATGTTTATTTTGTTTGTAGGCTATAAACATTGTATTATGTTTTATGCTGAATAAATTTATTTGATTATTTGATTTGACAAACGCAGAAATATGAGAAGAAAAACAATCATCTCTCCCTTCCATAGACTGGCCCCAGTCTTTAATGTCAATTTTTATGTAGTAAAACTGATAATCTCTCTAAATAGTAAGTGAGCATGATCAGGAAATGCCACAACCATAAACCGCAGACAACCCATGGCACCGCGAGGAAGAGCCACACAACCATCACGAGACACCAGGAAGACAATCAAGCAAAGCAACCAGCTCTCTTACCCACCAAGATGATTGCAAAACTAGAATGGGCATAAAGTAACGTAAATCAAAACATACAACAATTAAGACTTATATACATTTAGTGGACTGATGCCAGTCTATCCCTTCCACAGTGAGATTATTGATAAACTATACTGAGGGATTTTAGAAACGCATCGCCTGCCGAAATGCTAATTTATTGTCAAGATTCAATATTTAAATTATATGAAAAATAAATTTGACATGTCCCGTCATTTCGTTTGCATTCAATGAGAAAATAGAAACGCTGTGGCTTATAGTTGCCGTGACCTGGAGATTATTCTAAGACAACCCAAACTTAAAAAAGTTACAGAGTATCAACACCATCCATAATGAGCGGAAAAAAATGATCAAACCGATGTTTGTTCCCGAAAGCAAAATAAAAGACAAAATCAAATAATGAAGTTTTAGGCGTCATTACGTTTTGATGTAATTGGACGTTTATATCCTAAGGAACATACATGAATAATCGAATCTTTAAATGCCACCAGATACTCCTCAACCCGTTGTGTAGAAGACAAAAGTATCGCGACAAGCGCAAACGTCATGTGCCTGTTATTGCTGTTTGAAAAATTAAAATTGGCAATAGCAAAGAAACGCTGCGACTGTGAGTGTAATTAAACAATTATTTCCGAAACTTTTCGTGTTTTCCTATTGGATAAGACGTCTGGTTACCAGCTCAAAGTGTTTGTTTTCAAATTGAATTCATCCCACAATTGTCAGACGACAATTGTTGAAAAATGCTAGCTGTCGGTGTTACGTCAGGATGAACAGCATGGGCAGATCGAAATTATGGTCCATTGTGTAAGCAGATAAAATTGATAAAGGAAACATCCTCACATCAGCCATGTTGAAGAGACAGTGGATGTAAAATGGTGCGTTTCTAAAGTCCTTGAGTATAGAAATGATACAAAGAACAACACCACAAACCGTTACTAACCAGATAACTCTATACACAATGAACACAAAGATAAACGAATAATTAACAACAATAACATAACCGCCTTAGAACGGAGAGTAGCCACAGCAACTGGTGATCTGAAATCTATTTTACTGGCCACATCTTTGCTCTATATTATGTTGTTGTTCAAACACATTGTTTACTGTTAACCACTTAATATTTGCGTCATCAGAGTGAAATATTGGGGTAGTCTAATTTTCGTGGTTTCTTAATATCCTTTAATATCATATATTCTCATAGAGCAAATATGATTAACCAACTGAGGAATAGGGCTCACTGTACACAGAATGACAGAGCTAAAGAGAATCACAATGGTACATCTTTTGACATTCGAGACATGTGTTACATATAGTATGTAAACTCATTATATTACATAATTAATTTGTATGTTGAAAATACTGTGAACATGGTAAACAATTAAAGTAATCTTTATTTAGAAATGCTAGCCGACAGCTTGAACTCTTGTAGGAAACTGGCCACTGTCACACACTCTCACGACTTAACCATCTGATCTCTGAAAGTAGTAAATAACACATTCGTGAAAATAGATGATGAGAATAATATATTTAGCGTATAAAGCTGAATCTAAGATATATTTATATTCCCCAAATCAAGCCCAAAATATATATTTGTCTTTAGAGACATGTCCGGGAGTAATAAAACCTTTTCACACCCTACTCAACCCCGCATGAAATTTCAAGTGAAAGACTACGTGAACATGCGATACTAATTTAATAATCGTCTTAATTTAATACTCTCAGGTGTTTATTCATCTTCCAAATAAAGGTTAAAATATCAACAATTGTTGGCATTTAAACATTTTGAGCAGGATAAATGCCATGCTCATTTGTGTTGAGTATAAATAAAAAGTTTATCACCTCAAGGTACCAAAATGTTCCATGTTTGTTTTGTTAATAAAATGAATGCACACACTTATTTTTTTTTGTTCAAATTGGACTAGTTACTAGTCTGCTAATAATAGTGTTGTGTTTAATACAATCATGTAAATTGTAATAATATTTTTTTCTAAATGGTTATGTTCATGGCTAGTCTATAAATATACTTGCCGTCAATTGATTTGGCTGATTATTAAGAATTGATCGCAGGTCTATAGACAAAAATTGTATTATATAATTTTAAGTATCATGATTTTGAACATTTTTTTGATTTTGATTCTTTCAAGAATGAATATTTTATTATGTACTTAATTAATTTTCATGGATCATTCCTCCATCTGCTAAGCTAATTACAGTAGTATCATTTGGTTTATCTAAACATCTGGGGGCTTACACATTGCAGTAATTGGCTTTAAGCAGATGAACATTTACCTCTTTTTCACTGAGCTAAATGATCCACGGAATCACATTATCTGTTAGATTTTCAGTGGTTCTATATCAATATTGGATAATGAATATTCTGTTTTAATAAGCAATCAACAGTCAGATCAATGCAAATAAGAATGCAACAATTATTTTAATAAAGTACTTCGTTTTTCAATAAGTTTCAGTTGAATTTGCTATGTTTCATTGAATACTAAATGAAGAAGGTAGTTACAAAATATGTCGTCTGCTATAGTAATAAAATAGTGCTTTAAGGGTTAAATTTTAAAAATAATTATTAAACATCAGCCCATGTATCAAAGTATAGTCATCAATGTACACACTGCTTAGTATATTACTTTGAAACATTGTGAATTTTTGCCATTATCAAGGAATAACTACTCTGCTCTGGTTATGTTTAAGCAGGTCAAAGTGCTTCCAGTCCACTTGTTATGAGCTCATTGACCCCAGTTGAGTCATAAAGTGATTAATTTCCCGCTAATTGAAGAGGTTTAACAAACATTAAAAGGTGGATTATTCCTACCATACTGTAAGCTCTATAATAAATGCATTTGATAAAAGTTTAAGTCGCAAAACATCTGTCGTATATTTCTTAGCCTTGTGAAAGACTAGGAAGTTGCAGTCGTTAGAAATGCTCAAATGAGCGGAGAAAGCAGTGGTCATCTAAATTCGTTACAATGAAAATGACATCAATTTGCTATTTTTCACTTGTTGAAATGTCATTTTTTCACTTATGAAAAATGTCAATTACACACTGTAGATATACATTGATTACATCGCTAAGAAGAAAAAAATGATATTTTATCACCAAAAAAATTGCATATTTATCACCAAAAATGATAGTTAATCACCAAAAATATGATATTTTATTATCATAAAAATGCATATTTAGCCATGAAATCAATCAAATCTTAACCGTTTACCTCATAGAGACGTCTTTTAACACTTTTGCAAACATAGCAGACCCAGATCAGGCAGCTCTTGTAAGAGCTGCCTGATCATGGTCTACTCTGTTTGCTTATGGAAATATGATTAGATATGATTCTACACTAGTGGACCTTACAAGTTTTTTCTTAGTGCTATGTACAAACGTGAACGTTTATTTACATTATTATTCATAATGGGTGGAGCTTAACATGAATATTCATGAAGGAAAGGGTAAACTATACCTTACGAGCAGCATGTACGTATAATCACTGCTAGAATAATAACGATCACCAATCCAGTTAATACCCAGTCAAGTGTTACCATGGCGAAGGCGAAATTAAGTACTGTCTCGCTGCAAGTTCCCTCTGTACATCCTTCCGTGACATTCGTGCCACAAGGGATATACGAGTCTGATTTGATAATACCCCATGTACCATATACCCAAACGCTACCTGTTAAGAAAGAATGACGTATTAACGTTGGAAAACTGAAAATGATAGGACAATATCATATATATTACATAAAGTGTATCCCTTTTGTGTATAACTTTTGAACAGGCGATACACGTACACGGTACACAGATTGTTTGGCATCTGCCTTTTCCATTGACCATTGTGACTTTTAAAGAATCACATTATGTAACAACAAAAGAACAACGAAAACACTATACATGGATATTCACTACCATACGTTTCAAAGTAAGTAAGGGTGTAAAGATCAGGAATCGATACAATCAAGTACCACACTTGACCCAGAATACCAATGGGAAAGTGACAGACTCACAGTTAGACACCACAAACGAGAGCCAAGAGGTCAGCCCTTTCCCAGCAGGTGACCACAAAGCACATATTAACAGACGCGCACAAAGACATAGCAAACACAAGACAGAACAAAAACATAAAAGATCCACAAAAGAAGTAGGTCAGCCCTCAAGTTTGGTGAGTTTTCGAAATATTTCCGTTTTCTTACTTGTAAAACGATAATGGAGCTGTGGTTTAGTTTACAAAATGACTGGGAAAAGAGTGCACTATATGTGCTTGAAATTAGGGTCCCCTTTTAAGAACATATCTATATAAAATGTAGGTCACCGCTTGGCATGAAGCCTTCAGATATCCACCGCGAGGTGTGTGATATCTACGGGGAGGATGACATGTCTTATAGGACTATTTGCAGGTGGGTGGCTAGATTAATGAGCGGAAACCTGCAACAACTACAACAAAACAGAACATCGGAAAAATACGCAAAATACTCCAGACCAATGCAAGATGTAGCTAGGTTGACCCACTTATCTTTAACAGGCGTTCATGGTATTCTGAAAAAGCAGTTACAACTCAATAAATAAATGTCAGATGAATACCACAAAAGGCGAACCCGTGTTAAAAACACCAAAAAATCTACTGCAAATGTACCCAAGCTATAGTGAAAACGATTTTGACAATTTAATCAATGTCGATGAGACTTGGGTATATCATTTTGATAGAAATACCCTTAGATATGTTTGTTCATAAGTATATCCCTATTGAAGACTACGAAATGTGCTTTAAAAGTTGATTAGCCATCCCAAACGGTGTTTCAGGTACATGGGAAGTACTTAGAAGGACAAAGCAAGAAAAATCGACAAAATCGCCCATAGTAAGGTAGAAACAATGCTAATGGCATCATTATTGGAACATCCCTCATACGTAATATATCGCCATTGTACACTAATTGTATCGTGTGTGATGTCAAAAATGCAAACAAATGTAACATTTTAAAATTGTAGATTATAAAGATACAGTTAAGTTATTTTGTAATGTGTATGAAGTGTATTTCATCTTCCCCACTCATTATATATATACTGAACGAAACTTCTAAACCGCCAATTACAAAACACATTTTTTCAATATAGCTCATTTATTATTTAACAGTTTGAAATGATATTTGACACAGTATCTATGGGCACATGTATCTGTCGATTGAAAATAACAAAGTTTGCTTCAATAAGGATGTTCATTTATGCGTAACGCTAGAGTACTGATACCAGTTTTGCACGTGACACACGGTGCTAAATGGTTTTCGCCTTGTGTATACTTGTATTTGCATCGACAACTATCCGACAACTTTATTTTATCACAAAAATATCAAGGTTTGGGTTGTATGAGTATAAAGCAGAGGGGTTGGGCTGTGGGTTCAATCGAAAACTGGGCCTCATTGAGACTGATTCATAATTTATCATAATGTTTGACGTGTTGTGATTGAGCAGAAAGTTTACACCACAACCTGTCAGTCATTTTTCATTTTTGCACTCGTATGACGAGAAAAATCGACAAAAACTGAGTATTACGTATGTCAAAAAATGTCCTGTATAGTCCACCATACTTTGTTGCGGTGATGTACAAATGCTGCATTGGAACGGGGAAGTGTCAAGATTGATGTGCAGTACACGGGTAATGGGTGACTGATGTTTCAATAATATTGTAGACACAATTATTTCATCACCATAAATACATTTTAATGTTCTTTTAGGCCATATGTGCCTCCATAGGAGCACTGGATTGCATGAAAATTGCTACTTTATTACAAAATAAACACGATAGAGTTAAATTATGTCCATTTACAGCACCTGAAAATTTCAACAATATTGTGGACAAAAACATGTCATCTCCATAAAGCATTCTTGTGTTGTTTTATGTCATATGGGCTTCCATTAGAACCTTGTGGATTACCTGAAAAGTCCTACTTAATAAAAGCGAAACCCAAAAGAGTTCAATAATGCCCACTTATAACACCATAAAGTTGTTGTTTTTCACTTTCGGTCCCTGGAATGATTGCTTTTAAGCGATGAGTTCAAATTTAACGTTTGTGTGAAAATGAAATACGATGATGCCTTGAACATGTTAATTTCAATTTATGAAAATGAAATTTTGACATGTTCTGTTTAATTGATTTTTCCATATTGAGTGTAAATTGTAGCCATGTATGTATCATATATGTAAAGATATATGAGAAATTATCGAGTGGCGGTTTGGAAGTTTCGCTCAGTATACATATTTCGCTTCAGTCGAAGAAAAAGGTGTCATTTGCATTTCAAATATCCCGTGGTATCCTCATAAGCATTGAGCTATTTCGTTTAACTGTTTTAGATATGTCAAATAAAACATCTTTCATTAGTATCGATATAATTCACTGAGAAATTGTTTATACAATCTGGAAATAATGTCTGCAATATGGGCAATGTTTGAAAAACTGCGATTTGCAAGTAAATATATTAATGGCTGTGGCTCATTCTAATGCAGTAAATCTGTTGTTCTGTTAGTTTTTATTGTGTATGGGAATTTCGTGTTTCGTGCTTAGCCCTGTTTTATGAGGTAGGTATTTGTGTCCTTTTTAGTTTGGCAATTTTGTCGCTGAGGAGTATAGTCTAATCAGTAGAACTGATAAGGTTGAACTAATTGCAACAGAATTTTTTCAGCAATCCTGCGACTGTTTGGGTTATCTTGAGCAACATACTAAAAGTTGCAAGTCCTATCTTGTGCGGAAGTATATATATTTTTGACTTAAAAATGATCACTTTTATGCTTAAAATGGCCATTGAAGATTATTGTTTAGTCACTAGGACACTTCTTCTACAGTTGTTTTAAGTCCTTTATGCTTTGATTATAGAATTTGATTTGATTATATGAGTATTACACATGATAAAAACCATATCAAATCATATCAAATGAGCCGAAATGTTAAAAATCAGGGGTTGAATTACCCCACCCACCATATTACAATTATATTATGATAAGAAACATAATAGTTCTGTTTACTTTTCTATTACAACATATAAGTATTATTTTAACAGTGTTGTGATTGGACTTAATGACCTAACAACATATCATATTGTATTACAGTTATATATGTTACTTACTTTCAAATATATATATATATTTAATGCAGTACTATCTTTAGATTATAGACTGCCAAAAGACCTCTTAGGAATCAGGTTTGGAGAATATTTTCTAAAACGACATTATACCAGTCACATAATAAAGTATATAAAGTATATTAGCTCTTTAGCAGTCGATGCATTACCCTGCAATAGCACAATTCACTACGTTACCCTAAAATAATAGGAAATCCTTTAGTGTTATTATATCAAATTATTCCTTATTCTTACATATCAATATTATCTTTTAATTGAAAGCAAATGATTAGCAATATGATTTTACCTAATTTAGACATTTGTTATTACAGTTATATACGTTACTTTCTATTCAATACAATATTTAATGCAATAACAGCATTATATGAGTTTACACTACTAATGTATGTAAATTACTGTCATTGGAGTGCCCAGTAATGAGAGAATTAATGAATATTGTATTATTTGACAAAACAAGTAACTAAGAATAAAACCCAACAAAGCATTACTGATAAAAAGGAAGAAACTTGAACCTAAATCACATAAAATGCCATTTCAAATCAGAGTGTAAACAGCATTTTTAGAAACTACTTATATTTTATGATCAAATTATGTTTCTTAAATGCTTACATGATATCTTTTTATCTCTCTGAAACATTTGTGTTTCTTTCTTTTTGTATTTGGAATGATATATACAAGATATTTTAACTGGATACAGCTTAAGTTAAATGAAACATTGATATAGAACAATTGTAGCCACCAAAACATATTAATTATAGCTTATCAGCTGTCGACTATAACAACTATATTGATAACATTCAGGGACAAACGCGAACCCAAAACTTCTAAAATTAACGTTGTTATTTCAAACAAAAATATCTTTTTTAGCATATCCAGTTTTGTTAAGAAAGAATACAGATTAGTTTAGTAACATATACAAAAAGAGTGGTTACGAAAATGGTCACGCTTATCATTTGCTTTGTCTGGTTCTACAATGTAGTGAAGCATTGCAACAGGACAGATTCTGTTCTAAAGCTTCTTTTTGGTAATTCATTTGAAAGATCTAGGCTTATTATCTTGAAAAACTCTCTTACATTTTTGTTTGTTTGTTTGTTTGTTTTTGTTGCTTTACGTCCCAAGTCAACAGCTATGGTCATTGCGGGACGGTCAGTTAACTAACCACACTTTTTCCTGGGCAGGCTTGAACAAGCGGTTAACCAGTAATTCGTGCACATACTTTCGCTTGTAACTGACAACAACCCTTCTTGAATGAATCAGCGGAAGGAGGAGAATGACGGTAGAAATCATTTCATGATCAATCTCCACGAAAGTATGTGACCGGACCGGGATCGAACTCGTGACCCCTGGATCTGCAGTCAGACACGCATCTGTAGCCAGACACGTTACCGACTGCGCTACGCGGCCCGGCCCTTACATTTTTGTGAGTATTATATTATAGCCACTGCAAAATCAATGGACTCCAATAAATTATTGGTACTTTTGTTTTGCATTATTTCGTTCAATTAGACTTAGTCTAAGCGTGACAGTTTGTTCATATAAAATCATTTTGCTATTAAGCATATCAAATGAGAACATAATCATTCATAAAAAAATTACATCCAATTCATTCTTTGCACGTTTCAAAGCAAACAAAATTGATTATAAATAGTAAACAAATAATGAATCAAATGAGCAAGCACATTTGTTTTTGGTTCATAACCCAGTGTTGAGCAATAAAAGAGCAGGCGATCCTGTGAAAATGTGTAGTTAGACACAACATAACCTTTGCTGCTCTTATACACAAAGAAAGTGTGTAGATGAAGACATGGGCCACATTTTAGAACGCTATCTCTGCTGCATCAGTATGGGTGATTAAAGATGCATTTGCCATGTGCGATAAGAACCCAAATATCTTGTGCTGCTCCAAATTTTCATTCGAGCTTGTATAAATTACATAAAAAGCGTTCAACATTATTTTTCATCTAAAGGTAACGAAATTCATACTTATACTACTGTCAAAGAACAAATCAACATGGTAAAAAAAAAACTTTTTGTGGCTTTTCCATGGGTAGAAACCAGTACTGGGCCGGGAGGGTTTATCATTTGTGTGTTTATTATATGACGGGAACTCCAGAAGGCTCAACTGAAAGTGGTTTTATGGAGAAGCCGGGAATCGAACCTGCGACCCCTGGTTTACAAGGCATAGCGCTTATCCACTACACCACGGGGGCTAAATCAACATGGTATTGAATATTTGATAAACTATAGCATACACAAATAACACAAATGACAATAGAAACACTGCTTTATCAACCTCTAAGATTTATAATAACCTTAATACATTGTACAAGTAAAAGAAATATGATTTCTTATGTTGATGATTGAACAAAACGAAGCATGGCAAATACGATATGTATAAATACTTTCATTAAGTTCATGTGTACTTTCTAGACATTACATGTAAGTCTATCATTGGTGACAATGACTGTACTGAATTAAGGGCCCTCTTAATGCTAATGATTGTTAAAATAGTTGATTTTTTGCGTGTGTCTATTAATCAATACCCTCATTATTTTGGGCGCTTTTACATAATTGCCTATTTACGAGATGGTCAGTCTTATCAGAGCCTTTGCTGCTCACATGTAGTGTATTTGTTTACTGTCTGAAGAAGGTAAACATTTCTGATACATTACAGTAAAAAAATGTGTTGATTTTGATTTTATTCCACCTATTCATTAAGTCAATACACTGGTGAGTTTACAATTCATTCTTATGTTTTATATTCATATAACGCTTTGTTATCAAGGATTCCATTGACAATTTTCCTGTAATAATTTGGCCATACCACAATCTGTATAGTGGAAATTAGCATCAGCTATTATACACTGTCTTTAACAGTTTGGACAAACATAGGTTCTTATGATGATATATTCTATAAGGTTATATATGTTACTTTGATATATTTGACAGAAACTTGGAATGTATTCTTCTACTGTAATTAAAGAACTATCATTTTATTTGTTATGAGTTTTAAAATTTTTAACTTTGGACAAATCAAAATGAACATTTTGTAGATATAAAAACGTCCAAAAATTTACTATTTCACAAATGTAAATGTGTGTAGATTAATTTTAGGACAAACTGGTATCTTTTTATATATTTAACACGAAAACTGTTTTGAAATGAAATAAAATACCTTATGATCTATAAGATAAGGTATTTAGCAGTATATATAGCAAGTATGTATGTTACATATTTCCGTACAAGCAACAAAATGCTACTTTACACCAGAAACGATGTTATGTATAGCCTTTCAATCGTATTAATCAATCAAATGTTCATATATGGGTTTTAAAAGTTAATGATAGCATAACATGATAACTGTAAAAGTGAAAAGGTTCTTACTACATTCAACATTTAATTCGGGATCATCATATATTCAACAGCTTATAATTCTTAAAGTATTTATGGTATAAACAAGCTGCTTGCAGTTTTGAAATAGTCAATTAACTGTCGTTTAGGAATGTTGTATCTAAACCCAAATACTTATTATAAAGCTTACCAAATGAAACTATTTAACACATTTTAATGGTTTCATAAGGTGTAGTTGGAAATGTAACGTAAATGTCATATATAAAATAAAGGTGTGTTTCTGGAAGCAAACAATTTATTTTGATGCTTGTTTAGAACTCAAAGTAAGCTGTCGATAGTAACGAACGACTGTATGCATCAACTGGACACCACCTGGATACCATTTCTTACTCAAATGTCGCAATTTTGTTTTAAAAGTAAAAAAAAATGGGGTAGGGGTATAAAACGTATCCTCCTGAAAAACTGCTACAACAATTTGACCATACAACGTGTCTAGAAATGTTGTCGAAGGCTAGTCTTAACTAATAAAGTCAAACCTTTTCTGGCAGGAAAATTATGCCAATCGAATTTTCAAATATTTAGCTCCTTGACTAGTAGTGAGTCTGATTGATGATCTGACTTTTAAATGTTTTGACAGCAATAGGGGGATGTGAGCTTTAATTTTAATAAGGATACATACTTTCATAAAGATTATTATCTCCCTGTCATTGATCATTAGTTACTGGTGACAGTTCAGGGTGTTCACTTAGTACTCGTAAACGACTTGTGGAACAGAGCAATGATAACTGACCATCATTGTATGATTGAGAAAAAAACCTGTTGAAAGCGACATCGTCCAATCACAACAATAACAACAACAACTACTACAACAACAACTGCTATATTTATTGTGGGAGTCACTAAGGTTTATCAGTTTGTCATGAATGTAAGAATAATACTAATAAATTAAATAGACATGTAAACAGATCTATTGTGTTTCTAATCTTAATATATTGGTGGGTGGGGTAATTCAACCTCTGATTTTCAACATTTTGGCTCATTTTATATGATTTCATATGTGTTTAATAACATATGTATAATGTGTATTACTCATATAATCAAATCAAATTATTTCGTCAAAGCATAAAGGACTTAAAACAATTGCAGAAGAAGTGATCCATTGAATAAAAATGATCTTCAATGGCCACTTTAAGCACAAGGGTGATCATTTTAAGTCAAAAATATGAACACTTCCCCACAAGATAGGACTTGCAACTTTTAGTATGTGATCACAGGCATATCAATATAGCAAATAAAACCAATGGCATTTCTGTTGCAATTAGTTCAAGGTTAGCCTATTTTTGAAGCCCCACCGACTAGTAGGGAGCTGATGGCTTTGTTTATTGTAACTTTGCTGTCATGTCTATTTCTCTGTTTGTCTGCGTTCGTCTATATCTGTCACGTGGTGCGATAGGAGAGTATGTTGTCAGTGATTGTAAAATTTCCTGGTCATAAGTATTAGTTTTGTTGTCGATTCTGTGTTGTTGTTTTAGCAGGTTTTGGGTATTTGGGTACACTGTATCAATTCGCTGATAGCAGTTAACGACGGTTTTCGACATTCAAAATCGTACCAAAAAATGAAAAGAATCACATACCGCACACATGCCAGTTGATGTTAAAACAGCGCTGAGATTTAAAATAAGAACACAGCCGCTCACAACCAAGTCAATTTTTAATGCAAATAAGGTCTTGTGTTTGCTATGCCTTTGTGTGCGTCTTATTATATGTGCCTTGTGGTCACTTGCTGGGAGGAGGCTGACCTCTTGGCTCTCGTTTGTGGTGTCTAGTTGTGAGTTAATCACTTTCCTATTGGTATCCTGGGTCAGGTGTGGTACTTGATTGTATCGATTACTGATCTATGCACCCTTACTTACTTTGATGTATCTATAAAATGGTAAAGTCACAACTAAGTCAATATTTAACAACAATAATATTTGATGTATCTATAAAATGGTATCTGTTATCAGCAAAAGTGAGCATTTACCACTCACAACTAAGTCAATATTTAACAACAATAATATTTTATGTATCTATAAAAAGGTATGTTATTAGCAAAGGTGAGCACTTCCCACTCACAACCAAGTCAATATTTAACAACAATAATATTTGATGTATCTATAAAAAGGTTTATGTTATCAGCAAAGGTGAGCACTTGCCACTCACAACCAAGTCAATATAGCTTATGTTTGATTTGATTCTTTACGTCCCATCAACAATCTTTCAGTTAAACAGTCTTCTTGGGTTGAACCAGTACTAAGCTAGGATAAATGTGTCATACTCAAGGACCACAACGCAGTGACGCCGGTGAGGCTCGAATCGGCGGCCCCTCGGTCTCGAGTCAAGCAATCAATATAGTTGATGTACCTATAAAAAGGTATATGTTATCAGCAAATGTGAGTACTTATCACTCACAACAAAGTCAATATTTAACAACAATACTATTTGATGTATCTATAAAAAAAAATATATGTTATCAGCAAATGTGCGAGCACTCACCACTCACAACCAAGTCAATATTTAACCACAATGGTGTTTGATGTATCTATATAAAAGTATATGTTATCAGCAAAGGTGAGCACTCGCCACTCACAACCAAGTCAACATGTCAATATTAAACAATAATAGTTGATGTATCTATAACAAGAACTATCTTTAAAAAAATATTAAGCGATATTCAAAGGAGAACATAAATTTAAAGTCCTTTGGAAGATGTTTTATGCCCAGTAGATTGGTGTTGAACGATTTGGACCAAGATCAGACCAAGAATATTTAAGGTTCTGATTTGTGCCCAAACTGTTTGCAAATACTACCAGCACAACATATGTAATTAGTCGCTAGCAGGCAAAAGAGTAATAAAGTTATCTCTGCGCCAATTAGCGTGTGGACCATTGCACTTGATACATATCGTTAGCTGTTATGTGATATTTGGATATACTGCCATTATTCAGTGAAAGTTAATTGGAGAGAAAAGAATCATGAAAAGCTTATCAGCGTTCATAATATTTCTTGGGTCATTTCAGCTCACACTCTCTCGCTTCTCGATTCAATTATACATTTTGGAATTCCAGCAGACGATGAGCGTGAGGTCCATTGCCTAAGGTTTTTAAACCCATGAATTGGCTGGGATTTTAATCTGATAAGCGTTGTATTATATTCTACTTTTTTAATAGCTGGACTGTGCTAGAGTCTAGCAGACTTTTCTTCGTCATTTGTGATTGTGTATGTTTGTAAACAATTTGCACTGACAGTCTAAGTTACTTTCAGACGTATAGAATTTTACGATGTAAGATTGTTTCTGATTGGTGTATAATTTAGAGGAAACTCAATTCTAGGCAGCTGCTGCTGAAAAAGGTGTATGGTATTCGCAAAGGTGAGCACCAAGTCAATATCTAACAACAATACGGTGTATTTAAAAACGTATCTGTTATCAGCACTGTTGTGAACTTACCGCTCACAACAGCACTAAGCTTTATTTTATCATAATCTTTAAGCGGTGTTGTTATCAACATATGGGGCACTTACGTCACACATGTTTGGCGATATTAAACAACACTGAGATTTTATTTATCAACACACTATAGTACTTATTAACAAAAAGGGACACTTACCACATATAAGCCATGCAATGTTAAACAACAATGCAACTACGGCACAAATAGAAGCCACTGTCTTGTCGTCTTTTGATTTACCGGAACCTCCATACAATAACGGTGCCAGTGCACTAACGATTAAGAAAATTGGTATCATAGTTTCAATATCACAGTCATGAAGATACATTATGCCTGTAAAAAATGAATACAACTTATATTATTCTTCTCCCAAGTGCATTAGGATGCAAATAAAAGGCCAAAGAAATGATGTGTAGTTCCAGCAGCTCTAGCAAACACATCTACAATTATTCTATATTGGTGACTTAACAGTACGTGCAGTATAATTAATGGAACTACATAAAGTGACCTTAGAGACACATGGCCAGACTATAAAATTGGAGGCGGAGCTTCCAAAATCAGTGTTTGTTTTAGTGGTATTTTTTTTTATCTGTCAACACCAATCTGACACCAAAACTCTAATGTTTATGCTACCAATATCTGATAATTGCTGTGAAATTATGCATGATACAAAGGAATCTTTTTACAAATATACAAGAAAGCTAGATGACACTATTTTTTGTCCTCAAAAATTGTGTCTGTCTTTAACGTCTGCTGCAATCAAGACCAATCTTGAGAAGAAATAAAATACAAGACCACTCTGGGCCTGACCTGCATTCAACAGGAAATAGGAATAGCTGCTATTTGAACCAAATGTGTTAACATTGAGCAAATATGGAATAATCTTAAGGTTATATGTTCTCGTGGACCCATAAAAATCAAGGCTGGGCTTGGCTAATGCATATTTAGTGGGTACCCCTTACCTCTCGACTAATGCATATTGTATTATTTTGGTTTTTAGAGTAAAGGATTTTCAAATGTTTCCCTTTCAAATAGTTGAATATGTATTTCTGATATGTCTAAAATAATTCTGAAACATAGAAAATGAGATTTATTCAGAATGATTATACATATAAAACGAGATATTGAAATTAGGTTTGTGGCGAACACTTTGTAGAACTATACGTTCGTGTCACTAATCTAATATTGTAATATTATTTTCATGGTCATTAGCTGTTCTAAGCAATACCTACCTATATAGAAATAAATTTTCGTTGTTTTGATTTATTCAAAATATCCTTTTGCATGCGTTTCCTACTTCAGCCAATTTATCTTATTTTTGGTAGGTAATTATGAGTTATGAGGATTTGAACCACTGGCAGGCGAAACTAAAAGTTATTTGTTTTATTTCTCAAACCGTTTCATCAATACGGTTATTTTGTAACGACTGCCCCCCTCCGCCACCCCCCCCCCCCCCCCACACACACACACACACGTAAAATGTTAAAATGACGGATAAAAAATTATCACAATTTTACACTCAATTGTTTTTTATCTGGGTCACTGTTGGAGCTAAGGCGATTCAACTGTTTTATGAAAACAAGCTTACCTATGACAATTTTGGCTATCCCAAGACCTAACATCCCCAGAACAAGGATTACCATCAGACACACCAAACCTGAAAATAAGTCGGTTGCCTAAGACAAGGAAAAGTATCAGACACACCAAACCTGAAATAAATCGGTTGTTTCTGACTAGGATTATTATCATGGTCAGAAATGGTGGCCAAGCCGGCTAATCTACTAGTTTTGTCTGACCAATACTGACAAGAAATATCACGCCTAATACCTGTTGACAAGATAATCTTACACAAATCTATTATCGGATGCAGTAAAGTTCTATCATATGTCTACACTCTTGGCATATGATTATCAACTGTTATTAAAATATTTTAATGTAATATTTTGCATTTTGAAATGTATATTAATTCTCTGAATGTGGAATGTAAAATTTAATCATATTTTTTACATTTTGTTAATTCAAAAAAGGATAAATGAACAAACAAAACAAAACTGTTGTTAAAACTCATGAAATTCTTTAAATTATCTGTTGGGAGGTACAACAGCCAATCAATCATGTCAATTTCATACAACACATGCTAGTTTTATACTCATTATGCAATTTTTAGCTTTCTAGAGGATTTTATTAGAAAAGTGTCAAAAATATTAACTTCTGAAAACTAGTTTGAGCTGGTTACATGCAATATTAGCTTGCGGGCCTGTTTTCAGGTAGACATAGAGATTTGTGACCGGCGGTTCGTGGGGTGGCCCGCTTTTGTGCAAAATGGGGAATTAAGCTCGTGCAGGCCACACTGATCCCACTAGCTCGCAGTTAATTTCCCTTAAACTGCGAGCAGGCTGATCAACAGATTTTCGGCTTAAGTGTGAAGTCGGGTCTGATCGTAGACCATAGAAACACAAGTCCTTTCAATGTCTAATTCCTGATTTATTTTGTTTCTTATTTTCTAGCTTTCAGAATTAACAACAATTGTCAACAAGCATATTATTTTCCACAGTAAATATTATACAGTTCTATCCTATTCTCCACAATACAAAGTTCTATATAAATTCTTCTGTAGCTTAAGATAATTTCTTATGTTTCTAAACTCGAAATAGCTACAACTAGGCACTGAAGTTTAAGGTCTGAAGTTGACCAGTGCACTAGCATTTCACCATAACTAGAAATTAGATGTTTTTGCTTCGACTGCCTAAATTGAACTCCCAGAAAATTACCAAAATGGAAACCAGCAATGTTCACTCATGCCGACCTGTCAATCAAAATATGTTAACTCTTTTATAATTGATTGATCTAAAATGATCCGAAACTTTTGGACATGAGATGAAATGAGTTACTTAAGATGTTTGCCAAGTTGAAGATTAAACAACCTATCAAATAGCATCTTAAATTAATCCCAATGTGATTTCCTGTTGTGGCTTGAAGTCTGTTTTCTCAACTTGATAAGGTGTGAAAATATTAACCGGTTTTATATGCAAAACAAGCAAAATGAGAAAACTGTTTGTACATGAAAGCTGATTAGTGATTAAGACATTTTAGTGACCACCTGTCAGGTGTGTGAATATCCTGTTTCTCTAAAATTCAAAATCTTGCTTTTGCAAGCCAAAATTAATCAAATTTTATGAAAGACGAAAAAAATAAAAAATATTATGAAGTCCCTTAATTCTCTGGAATTGTGCAATTTTCATCAAGGGAAATAACCTATATTCTTATAAGCATTTTGTAACTAAATAGCACACTGTCACAGATTTATGAAGACAAATTGAGCCAATCAGGAAACAGGATTCTCTCCAGTCATATACTATACTATACTATACTATACTTTTATTTCAGCATTAAGCAAACATATCTATGCTTATAGCCTACAATAACATATATAGAGTAGTGAGGACAATACATACAGTTATCAAGGAGCTTTACAGACAAACAGCCTGGTGTAACAAATGATTTCAGAAACTCCTGAGGGACATTGTCCCTTATTAGCTGCTGACATCGCCATGCTATTTTCATGTAGAATTAGTAATTATCAGGGATAATCATGTCACTTGGCTATTTCTCCTTAGCTCAGAAGCATAATATATATATTTTGCAAGACTCAAAATTGTTCTTTTGTTATCTGCTGACATCAAACTGTCAAATTTATTAAGTGTTGGCCAACGGCAGTAATATGACTTCATATATTTCTGTCGTAGTTCCCTGTAGAGCGGGCAAACTAGTAGAAAGTGATACTCACTCTCTACAAGTTTGCCCGTACAGAAATTGCAAATTCTTTCCTGTCGATCTATATTTTGATATCGACCTCGTTCAATCGCCAAATCATGTGAAGAGAGCCTAAACTGGGTTAATGCCTTTCTATATCTATTTTCTGTAGCAATGTCTAAATATTTTTCATGACAAAATTCGTGTTTAAAGCGTGCATACGTTTCTAGTCTGTTCGAATTATTAATAGATGCGTACCAGGTCTGCTGGTACATATCGATTAATCTTTGTTTTATTAACGTGAATGGCACTGTATCTAGGAAAAACTGGTCATTCCAAAAACAAAAAGTATTATTACATGGCAAATAAAGGTATTGCTAAATGTTAGTTAAATTTATAAGTTATTTGCTCTGTTTTGATACAAAAACTCTGATTTTATCCCTACTACCCATAGTATTTATCTGAAGAAAGTTTGATTCAATCAGCGAATGAATAGTTTGTGTACCCAGTTAACTGTTGTTCACATGGTACAAACATAGTCAGTAACATGATAAGCCTAACTTCCTTGCATATTAAAGTTCATTTACAATACAAAGCTGCTTATTACTAAACATGGTAGGATACAAATAATATTTGATTACAATTCATATAGAATAAAAAAAATAATATTTGATTACAATTCATACAGAACAAAAAAAAATAATACATGTTACTTTTGATGCTATGCATTATAACTGTATGCAATCAGTTACTGTTTAAAAAGAGACTGTCTCTATATCAAATTTATACCCACATTTGTGTAACAGATGGTGACACATTCATTAATATTTATCTTTAAAAATGAGTTTAGTTTATCTTAAGCATAGCTTTCATTGTTTAATTAATATAACTGTTACTCATATCAACTTTAGTCTTCTGATCATTTGCTTGTCAATGAGCAATGTGAACTTTATAAATAAGTTATTAATTTAGAGCAAACTGTAAAAAATGATAAAACAGTAATAATTGTGGACTAAACATCGCAAAGATCACATGTGATATGATCAAATTTATAAGGCTTTTTCAGACAGCAATAGGTAAGATCAAATCTGACCAGGTGACATTAGAGTTAATTTAGAATAGATTTTAAATGTTTAAGAATATTGGATGGCAGTGTGTTAACATTGTCACCAGTACTATGCATATGTAATTTGCCAATTGACCTCCAAAAGAATTCAT
The DNA here is from genome assembly GCA_964019695.1 of Loripinus fragilis. Lineage (NCBI taxonomy): Eukaryota > Metazoa > Mollusca > Bivalvia > Lucinida > Lucinidae > Loripinus > Loripinus fragilis. Next base: position 130,943 of record CAXHUL010000273.1, read on the forward strand.
TTCTTTCACATTGGGAAGTATATCGTTATAAATAACAGATATTGATATTATGGTTCTTCTCCTGTCATTTGTTTAATATGTGTTGTGTATGATATGACATACCAAATACTGAATATCTCATCACAGATTTATTATTTGACAATAGCAAAAGTATCAGTTTCATATAGGGTAAAAAATGACTTTGTTTATCATAAAATATAAATGCTGAACTGAAGATTTGGAACAACGCATGAATTTTTGATACTTATATCAGATATGGGACAGTGCTTACACAGTGGGGCTAAATTCTGGTCTGAGACTTAATCTACATCTATTCTTTGTGTATGGGAGCAGCGATGGCTCTGCCAAATCAACATATTTGCACATTTTCGAATGAGCCTTTTTTGTGTCACGCTGCGATAAGTACCAACATCAAATGTGCAGGCTCTTTTGATTTATTCTTTGTATTAAATCAGCCAAACTTACCATTCTTTAGATACAAAGAGATGATAACCACAGGGATAAGCATGAAGTTTGCCATATGTGGACGGAATCATTATAGCTAAAAAGAGAATGAATGCATTTTTTTTTCATTACTTGATTTGGACCTACACTTAAAATGACTTGCAATTTGAATATTGTGAGTTAGCTTTTATTCTTGATTGTAATCAATTTAGTTGTTGCAATCGATAGCTGATGCCCTATATATATGTTTTTATGGCTAACTCAATGGATACCTTACTAAGCTACTAAATGCTCACTATTATGTTTCATCTATATTGAGCTGTAGATAGTTGTCCACTGAATTATCTCTTGACAATTAAGCAAACAAATATAAGCATAGGAGAGACAAACAATATCATTTAACCTTTAAAAAAATAATTTGACCATTAAAATAAGTTGGTCTTAAAATGCTGTTTACATATTTGATAAGAAAAAGAACTTCCAAGGTGTTTTATATGCTATGTTCAAGTATTTTTCAAATGGTAGCAATGTATATCCATTAGTAGTTTAAACTCATATAGTGCTTTATTACACTAAAATCATTTATATAAAGAAAGTAACATAATTATATAGCAGTCAAATATGTGGTTTTATTAGTTGCAATAATACTGCTAGTCATTTGCCTTCGATAAAAAAATAATATTGATAGGTAAGGATAAGAAATAATTTGATTTAATCACTGCCAGTACCTAACATACCAGTTTGCATTTTATATTCTTATATACATTTAATGTAGCTCTAGAAAATTATAATGAACAAAATAACCTCTTGATGGGCGGATGGGTTCTATTGGCAGATTTTTTGGATGTTATGTATGGTACTATTTGCATTATGCTTTCAAGATTAGCATGCTACTCTAGTATAATCTACTGCGGTGTAATCATTTTCATAACATGCCAGCTGAATATACTTGTTTTTTAAACTGCATGACTTACTTCCATGATTTTTAGCTAAAAATGTGTTTGTTCTTATTGTAAATTTATAGCTATTTTTAAATGCATACAAAATATATTCTACAAAAGATAGGGAGCTGATCTTTGCAGTTTTGGATAGGTCAGTAAATTGCCTTTGTAGCAGCATTAAAGACTAGACCCAATAAACATCCACGAACATTTCAGAAGAAACGAAAGGCATAATAATTTACCAAAAATGTGATAGTTATGCAAAATGTCACGTAAGTAACATAGTCGATAACATCATTTTGTTTTAAATAATAAGGTTGTGTTGCTACTTGATTGTGCTATATAGAAATACTAAAAAAATCATTTGAATAGTATGTAATACATTTTTTGACTTTTCAACATTCTATGTCATTTTGAACGATTTTTGATGAGTAACATACGTAACAGGATGTCACAGGCTTACGTGACACATGTCAGAGGGCTAACGTGTTTCAAAAAACTTGTAAGACATTGGGCTATATGGAAATCATAGTCTTCGAAATTACCCCTGGGGAGCAAAACCATATCTATCCCATGGCCTACAAAGTATGTTGCTAAACCTTATCCCTCAGTATATATTACATAAATAGTTGTTAAGTTTTCATACTAAATAGTGAAGTTAAGGCTTGAATTCGATTAATTAAAAATAACATCTGCGCGAAAATTATGTATTAAACGTAAACAAGATATTAAACTGAAGGAGAAATAATTCAAGAAACAAGTTCTTACCACCAGCGGCACAGCATGACGCGACTGTCTCTACGAATTGTGCACAAGCCCCCATTCTGGATATTTATCTGCAAAATAACCATTAATAATGAATAAAAATGGGCCTAGACGCGGCGTGAAACACTGTCTGCGGGATTTGCGAACAACAAAGGCACAGACCAGTCAGCGCATTATCTAGAGCAGTCTGATAAGCGCCATTGTTAATCACTTATTGATACTTATACTAACTTAACTTGCTACAAGCGAAATTTCAATTTTCGATCTAGTCTTTGTAGCTGAGCAGGCTGGTGTTGGTATGACATAATAGGAAACCCCGAAGTCAGGTTTTCTCGCGGCGAGGCGAGTATGAAAAGCAACATTACAATGGTCCGTTTCATAATGTTCGGCAAATGAAGACGACGTACATTGAACTACTGCAAACACATATATGGCGGATATCTATATTTGGCGCTATTGACGGTATAAACAAAAGTCGCCAAAATATGAGACCGCGAAATACAATTTCGAGTTCACTTATATTATTCATTAAGCAATAAACAATATCAATAAACCGTCGTATGAACGGTCAAGTCTATTTCCACGTCGAGCAAAAAAGCTTTTTAAAAGGGGCTACGGATAAGGGAGCATACTCTTGCGCGCTCTATATGCCTAAGGCGGGGGGGGGGGGGGGGGGGGTCGCACTACGCCGACATTATAACTGAAATTGTTGTAGGAGCATATTCTTTCTTTATGAGTAGCCCCTATTAGAATAGAAAATAACTTCAAGTGGCGTTAAATGTAGAAAAACACCAGAATCAAACTTCGCCAGTATATCAGAATCTCATTTGATGACGCTAATATTAAATGTTTTTCAGTATGTTTGTTATTTTGAATTGTATTTATATAACACAAACATGTAGGCCGCCAACCGGGAGGGAGCATTCATTTAACACATGCATGCAGGCCGCCAAACGGGAGGGAGTATTCATATTACACAAATATGTAGGCCGCCAAACAGGAGGGAGTATTCATGTAACACAAATATGTAGGCCGCCAAACAGGAGGGAGTATTCATATAACACATACATGTAGGCCGCCAAACAGGAGGGTGTATTCATATAACACATACATGAAGGCCGCCAAACAGGTGGGAGTATTCATTTAACACATACATGTAGGCCGCAAAACGGAAGGGATACATCACAAACAAGGGCCAAGAGGCCAACCCTTTCCCAGCAGGTGACCACTAGGCAGCAATGAACAGACGCGAAATCATGACAAACCACAAGACATAAATAACACAAATGATCCACAAAAGAAGTACCGCCTTGGAACGGTCAGTCAAAATATTTTAGTGGAGGGCTCAAACCGGTTTCATAACGCAGTTCAGATATGGACCAAGCCACATTGATGTTTGGTTTGCATACAATACCCCTAACTCATCCATGCATCATCTCCTAGAACATATAAATCAAGAAATTAATGGTGATAGTCGAACTAGACTATATCTGGACTGTAAAACTATTTTAAGTTCACACCATTACGGTAATGGCAGGTGTGAAACATAAAAATAATCTCTCACCGAAGTCGCTCCGATTGTTTTACTCCAAATCAAAGACTGGTCCGAATTCGATTCGATTACGATCTTAGGGTTTAAGCTGATTACTTGTCCGTTTTTAAACAGTTAATTCGGAGTGATTCGAAACAGATCTCTCGTGGATACAGGTTTGTAACTTTAGTCAACCCACATACATGTAAGTACAGGGTCCTTTTTGTGGGGCATAGGTAAACAGTGCAAACCCAGATTATACGCCATTCTTCGGCGTCTGATCAATGTCTCTACTGTTTGCTTACAAAATGTTCTATTAAAAGTTGAATAAAAATGGTAAAATGTTAATAATGGGGAATCCATTAAAACAAATGTGGTAAATTGATATTTAACTGCACTAAGTCTTAAACTTAAGAGCGGGATCGAGGCACTGACTTTGTGTCGTCGAGCAAGACACTTTATCCTGTGTTTAGTACTGGTACATGTACAACCAAGGAAGGCCCGGTCTGACATAACTAAAAAATGTTGACTGGGACGATCTTGAGCAAGACACTTTGTCCTCTGTTTAGTACTGGTACATGTACAACCAAGGAAGGCCCGGTCTGACATAACTAAAAAATGTTGACTGGGACGATCTTGAGCAAGACACTTTGTCCTCTGTTTAGTACTGGTACATGTACAAACACGGAAGGCCCGGTCTGACATAACTAAAAATGTTGACTGGGACGATCTTGAGCAAGACACTTTGTCCTCTGTTTAGTACTGGTACATGTACAAACACGGAAGGCCCGGTCTGACATAACTAAAAATGTTGACTGGGACGATCTTGAGCAAGACACTTTGTCCTCTGTTTAGTACTGGTACATGTACAACCAAGGAAGGCCCGGCCTGACATAACTGAAAAAAATGTTGACTGGGACGATCTTGAGCAAGACACTTTGTCCTCTGTTTAGTACTGGTACATGTACAAACACGGAAGGCCCGGTCTGACATAACTAAAAATGTTGACTGGGACGATCTTGAGCAAGACACTTTGTCCTCTGTTTAGTACTGGTACATATACAACCCAGGAAGGCCCGTCCTGACATAACTGAAAAAGGGTTGACTGGGACGATAAGAATCAGCACAACTAAACAAACAAACAAACAAACAAACCTGTTTAAGATGTTGATGTACTCGAGTTTTCCACACTATAAGCAAATCACAATGTCGGAAAACTTTTCCACTCTATAAGCAAATCACTATGCCGGAAAAATTTTCCACACTATAAGCAAATCACTATGCTGGAAAACTTATCTACACTACAAGCAAATCACTATGCCGGAAAACCTTTCCACACTATAAGCAAATCACTATGCCGGAAAAAATTTCCACACTATAAGCAAATCACTATGCCGGACAACAAAATATAACTTTCATTGCTTGTCCGACATTTCATAGGTCAGCAAAGAGCCATCGCATCTTTAGTTGTTTCAAGAGACATTTATACCCACAAGCGAAGGCGGAGAGCGTACGACTTATGCTGACCTTGGTAAAGACATCAATGGACCTTCTAAAAAGATACTTGCAAACATGGTTTCGTTGAAAGTTCGAGATACTAAATGGAACATGCAACAACCCGCACACCCCTAGCACCGGCTTAACTCTTTCTTGTCTAGCGGCGACTTTTGTCTTCTGCTGCAACCGTTGCAAACATTTTTGACCCAGATCAGGACCGACCGAACGTCGGTCCAGATCTAGAATCAAACCGTTTGCCACTCTGATAGTGTTCATTGAATAGTTTTCTTAATTTTGAAAAAGGGTAAACAGACAACAACAAAAGCTTAAAAAATATCAAAAGCATGCAAAAAGTGAAGCAGTAAAATGGAATCCGCCTATTTCTCAGAGGTTTGTGTTGTTATATCTAATTAACATGATTAATTGATATTGTTTAATTGTATAATAGAGCAACCAATTACTGAAATGTATTTCTTCGCATTCATTTATTTTGATTCAATTTGATAAAATATTTATACGTATGCAATGGCTCAGTGGAAAATTGATTGACTTGGAATCTAGGGGTTGCTGGTTCGAGCCTCAACGGGGGCATTGTGTCGTGTCTTTGAGTACGAAACTTTATCCTCTGCTGTGTACAGGTACAACCCAGGAAACGTTCCGAAATGACGGGGAAATGTTGATTGGGACATTAGCATCAATCCAAACAAATTATTGCAAAATAATACACTGAAGGACTTTAAAAACGCAAATATCGAAATTCTTTATATTTAATACATTTTAATGTATCAATTTTATTGAATTTTTGGAAAAATGAGCATCAGTATGTCAACAAAATATGTTATAATTTCTATGCCAAAATAATAAATAATGTTAGAGCAACAGTCAATCAAAAAGCAATGCCCTCAGATTCTGAAGTTGCAATTTGAAATTTGTCTAGAAATTGGACACGATTTTAAGTTATTGTGATAAAATATTTTTTATTAAAAATCAGAAACAAATTACCCTTGTAGCCCTTCTATACGTCAGGCACTGGCGGTAGCCAGCCGGGACGGATATCGTCGATGTAAATATCGCCGATGTACAATCGACGTAAGTTGCTGTTTTAACGTCGGTCGCCATTCTTGGTTGACCAGACCTGCGTCTATCTTTAACTGTCCCAGTAACCTGGTAACGATCTCTGAGGCGCTGTTTCGTTGACGGATGGCAATTATTATATAAGGCAACGCCAGAAACAAGCACCCCAGCTTTTAACATTCCAATTGCGCCAAATCATTCTTGTTCAGACAGACATGGCATGAAAAATAAAGCTATAAAACTAAACATGTTGTGTTTTTTATACATATATACTTACAAGCTACATGCGAAATGACAAAATATTTTGCTTCATTAATTCGTGTGGACACCACGTGCAAAACATAGTAAACCAGCGAAGCGTAGCTGGTGGTGGCCAGTTTCTTTAAAAACACCGGTATTGGGCACAGAAAGAAGCAGAGCCGTTTTTATCTGTTAAAGAAGGCTAAAAATGTAATGGGTGCAAATAATAATAATTTTCATTTTTTGCGTTTTTAAAGTCCTTCAGTGTATAATGCACTCCTTGATCTCAAAAAAGCTAATAGTAAAAGTGCTCCAGACCCGGTAAACATGGAAAAACTGTAGTCCTGTAAAACAGTCGAACTTCGAAGTTGGTTTGAAATTATGTTTCGGTCAGCGGGTGACATCGTGAAATGTTTGTGTAATAAAGCATTTCTCACGCCCCTGTCGCAGTATTCGCTGCGCAGTATTAGAACTGATTATAAATGAGGTAAATCCTGCCTGAACTGTTATGAAATCAGGAAAAGAATTCATTAATCCGAGCGAAACTTTAGATTTTGCACTAAATATTTCTTAGTCCTGCTGCAATTGTCGTATTCTTATCAAAAAGTCCCTAAATGCACTCTTCTTTCTACGATGTCACAGAAACCTACACACTATAAACGATTATAGCAAAATTACATTGGGTATTTATTGGACATTGAAACTTAATATTAAGTTTCAGTTCCTTATATAGAGTATGAGAAAAAGTCATATTACGTTTCATAACATATCTAAACTCCGTTCAGAAATTGTGTGGCACCGGTTTTTTGCAATTACCGCTTTTATACGTCATTTTAGGTCCTATATCCCTGTGAGAAAGTTATTTTTGAAGACCTCCCCTAATATTTCCAGCAGGTTCCGTGGCAGTGTGGGCTTCTGACAAAGCCCTGATATCTTGAGAAAAATCAGAAAATTCAGAAATGCGCCCACAGACTAAGTCCAGTTGACGATGATTGCCACATGAAATACATCAATATTCATCGATATGCTTCACGTCTCTAGAGTCTATTTTTAAATTGCTTAAATGCAACACACCCTTTACTCGAATATTAAATGTTTTGATAACAAATTAGAATAAAAACGATTCTTTCTTCTACAAAAGATATCCTTAAGTTTTACCAGTCCTAGTGCACGTAAAAGTAAGAATCGGAGGGGTTGGTAAAGGGACTGGGGGACCAGCAATGGTGGCAATTGGAGCGTCCTTCCAAGGCAATGGTCAAGTAAGTCCATGTTATAAACCCACGTTGTGACGTGCAATATTTTCAATAGCGCATGGATGTGGCAAGCACGATGCAATGCCATTTCGACAGGGATGTCTCAAATACAAATTAATCAATTTTCACGAAATTATGGCTATTCTCATAAAAAGACACAATAAAGGTGCGACCTTGGTAACAAGATATTGGCCCACTTCGAATCGAACTTAAGGTCCTACTAAAGTTCTTACGTAATAGGTGCGCGCGCACGTTAACACCCGAACGGCTACAGATGTAACTTTAGTTGGTTGACAAGTAAACAAAGTGAATAGCCCTGTATTCCTCTTTTCAATTCTTCATCGTAGACGAAAATGATGTAAATATGACGTCAATATAGTAGCGACTATCCATGTTCGAATCAAACTATAGTAAGAACTATAGTCCGATTCGAAGTGGGGCATTATCACCATGTTATTATTAATTCATAGTTGAAACAGGGCATTTCTATGACCATTTATATTCGCTTTGTGTAATCAACAATACACATGATTTATGTTTTATGATTTCATACCGTGTAAAAAGTATGAATCCAATCTTGACAACGAACAATTTTTCAAATAGGTACACCGTGAAAATTAATTTAATCTTTAAAACAAATTTAATAGCAGCTGAACTGCCATTGATCTTGGTGTGCCTTTAACTGCTATAAAGCTTTATTCTGTTCAATGGTTTTGATCCGCAGAATGACTACAACAATAACAGGTAGAAATGTTAATATTTATACTGGTGAAGTGTTTGCCTTAAGTTGTAATAGTAGAAAATTTTATTTTTCACTAATGTGGGCGCGCTTAGCGCTAGATCAGTGTCTAATTTTCCAGATATACGGTGTGTAGTCACGCTTTATAATTTCCCACGAATTTCTCGCCAATTGGAATAACCACTCCCAAATATTATAATGAAAATATTGTCATTTCCATATACGTTCATGGAGGGCGTTTCAAATGTGTCAAATTGTCTTAGTCTGCTGGCGTATTTGTCAGTTTCTTGATTTTTCCTAAGATATCAGGGCTTTGCCAGAAGCTCGTACAGGCACAGAATCTGCTGGAGAAATTAGGGGAGGTCTACACGAGTAACTTTCTCACAGCGATGTAGGACCGAAAATGACGTATAAAAGCAGGAACTGCAAAAAACCGGTGCCACACAATTTCTGAACGGAGTTTAATATTATATTTCTTTGCCGACGCCATTCATCTATTTCTTCCAATCAGATGCGTCGAATTTGATTCAAATTTAAAACAAAATCTTTTATCAATTCTACTTCCATGCTTTTCATGATGCGTGTCAACTGTTTCTGCATAAATGAACGTTTAATAAATATATGTGTACATGTGTACATGTGTGTGCACGCAAGCCAAAACTCTATCGTTGGCCAAAACGTATATCCAAATATACTGTATATACATTATGAATATATGTGTGTTTTATGGTATTAGTGGTATTTTATTTAGTGATCTTAACCCTTTACCTCATAGAGATGCCTGTTAACATTTTTGCAAACAGAGCAGATCCAGATCAGAGAGAGAGAGCTGTCTGATCAGGGTCTACTCTGTTTGCTTATTAAAATATGATTAGATATGATCCTACAATAGTGGACCTGTCAAGTTATTTCTTTGTTCTCTGTAAAAAAGAGTAAGTAAGTAGTAAGTAATAGTTTATTAAAGTGTCACATATCAATTTTACATCTATAAACATATAATACATTTTAGAATTGATACCCAGCCAGTATATGGCTTATGAGACACTATTTGTTTGCATTTAACATTTACAACATATAAATTTCTAAGATAATACATGTACATGCATAAAATTGTTAAAAACAATAAAGGTAATTACATACATTGCTAATAATGTACAAAAGATAAACAATTTTCATAGTAGGTGGAGCCTAGCATGAATATTCACGAAGGAGCCAGTTAAAGGTCATTTCGATCAATTAATCTATTAATCTATGCAATATAAACAACCAAAGGAAATACAACTTATTTATAATACATATACATGCAAAACCTACTTTATTTTTTTCAGCAAGCTGCTAGAACTAATAGACTACATAATGCATCAGGTGATGTTATTTTTCCGCCACTCAATTCGGAGTGACACAGTTTGGGCATCGTTCGTGCGTCAGCCCATCTGATCTGTCCCTAGGCTCGGAACCAAATCTTTGTCACAAATCTCTCATAATTTATGCATTCCTTACTAATATGATTAATACATACTATAGGTTTTGTCAGAATCGACTCAATAACACCAACTTCATGTATACTGTACTTACCTGCTTACAGTGTATAAGAGCATGTGAGTATTACCAGGTAATGCCGCAATCACAAACCGCAGACCAACCCACTGCACCACAAGATAGAGACAGAACATAAACAGCCAGACGACACCCATCTTGTCTTACCAAGTTGTAGCTGGGAACTTGAGGTTTTCTTTAGCTCTGACTATCTGAGAGTCGTGATCCCTTTTCTCTGTTTCATCATAGTGCGTGAATTTGATTATATTGTTTCTCTATGATGATACATATCAATAGTTGGGAATACTCCATGCGAGCTTAACAATTTAGTGCTTCAACAACAGCAGAATTTAGGGCGATGATTTGGTACCAGTAAATGTAGTTAAGCACCCCAGATACTTTGGCTGCTGTCCGTTCTAAGGCGGTGATTCTGTTGTTGTTGATTCGTTGTTGACTGTTACCCCATTGTGTGATTCTGTAATTGTTCTATGTTTTGTTGTGCGTTACTTTGTGTACATTCTAGTTTTGCAATCCTCTTGATGGGGAAGAGAGAGCTGGTTGCTTTGCTTTGTTTGTCTTCCAGGTGTCTCGTGATTGTTGTGTGGCTCTACCTCACGATGCCACGGGTTTGTCTGCAGTTTGTGATTGTGGTATTTCTTGATCATACTCACTTACTATTTTTGTGATTCTCTATCTTAACTGATGGAATTTATTCTGATTGAGTACGTCATAAGACACATGTTGATTCAAGAGACCTGGGCCAAGAATTGCAATGCCTCCTTACGTTACGGAGAGTTTTACTAACATAAAACCAATATTTCTTAAAGTTAAGATGTATGTATTTCAGTCTTGTAAGAAATTTGGTATGTACAAAAATAGTAAATGAGTATGATCAGGAAATACCACAATCACAAACTGCAGACAACCCCGTGACACCTTGAGGAAGAGCCGCTCAACCATCACGAGACACCAGGAAGACAAATTAAGCAAAGCAATCAGCTCTCTCTTCCCCATCAAGATGATTGCAATACTAAAATGGACATAGAGAAACGTACAACAAAACATAGAACAATTACAGACTCCCACAATGGGAGTAACAATAAACAGAAAGTCAACAACAACAGAACCACCGCCTTAGAACGGACAGCAGCCTAAGCCACCGGGGGGCTTAAATGCATTTTACTGGTACCAAATCTTCGCCCTAGATTCTGCTGTTGTTGAAGTACAAAAAGTGTTCAGCTCGCATGGAGGCCATCTAACTAATGCAATGTATCATCATGGAAAAACACTCTAATCAAATTACTACACCATGATGAAACAAAGAAAAGGGCTCATGACTCACAGATAGTCAGAGCTAAAGAAAACCTCAAGTTGAGCCACGGTGGGTCCAGCTACAGATAAGCATCAGGCACCAACCCACCGATTAAAGCTTTACGTCAGAGCCGTCATAGAGTCTGAGGCCCGACCCACCGTCGTGCAATTAAAGAGGAAACCATAGCTATAAACCGTGATTGGGTTTACAACTAGGCATGCAGATTGTCGCATGATATCCAAGTTATATCCAACCCTTTTATAACGTTTAACTATCTTATTGAATTGATCACTAAAATTAGGTTTTCCAACAATTCGTTTGAATTTATAGACTAAATCACCATAAAATATAGGTTCTGATATGCCCTGTTGCAGAAGAGTTTTTAACCCAATGTTGTATTTAACAATTAACTCTGAGTGTCTGTGGTAGAATTTAGAAAATGCTTTTCGAATTTTATGATATCTATAACCTTGTTTTAATAATTTAGCAGTTAAAAATAAGTTTCTGTTGTTGAAGTCATCAACATTAGAACATACTCTAGCAAAACGAATAAGCTGAGAAATATATACACCATAGGAAGGAGAGCGAGGAACATCTCCATCAAGAAATGGGAAATTTACTATTTCAAAATTAAAATCATCACGTTTATCATAAATTTTTGAAGAAACTATGCCATTTGTTATTGACAAGTTCAAGTCCAAAAACGGAGCTTCAGTATCAGAAGAATTCGCCTTATTTAACTGAAGTTCAGTGGGATATATCTGACCTACCATTTGTTCAAAATAAGGATTATCAATATTAAGTAAGTCATCTAAATATCTGGAGGTAGAGTTAAAAGCTTCAACAACATCAGATTGATTATTGTCTGACAGAGATAACATAAAGTCTCTCTCATAACAAAACAAAAACAAATCTGCAACAAGAGGAGCACAATTAGTACCCATTGGAATACCGACAATTTGTCTATATAATTTAGAGCCAAATCTTATAAATATATTGTCCAAAAGATAATGGAGCGCATCACACATTTTCTGACATGACCATAATTTATATCGTTTAGGTTGTTCAGAAGTAAAAAAGGCATTTTTATCATTACAGGCCAAATAAAGTGAGCCCTCTCTGTTAAATGTTTGTTCAATTAATTCTGTTAGTTTTTCTTTTATTAGATTATGAGGCAATGTAGTATAGAGAGTAGAGAAATCAAATGTAGGCAAACTAGATGCTAGAAAACCTCTAGACTTCAATTTATTAAGAATTTCACCTGAATTTTTAATAGACCAAAATAAATTTTTACAATTTCTTTCATAAACTGTTGTGCAATATTTAATGACATGGTTTTTAAGTTTGCTTCATCACAGTTACGTAATTCACATTCAAATTCAGTGGTGCTCTTTGTGAGGCTGAATGAATTGACACTTTTGAATGCGCACTTTTTAGACATCATTATCTAATTGATCTATGCCAATAAGTAAAACAAAATAACATAAAAATGAAAATATAAGCCAAAAAAATTGTGGGACAAAAATGGCTACAATTGGTGAACTTAACTCGTTTTGGCTGTAAAACGAAAATATATTCGCATACAGGACCCTGTACTCATTGTGGTGGGGTATTGGATAAGCAAGACCATAGTATTATATAATGCAGTTATCTGTTGCAGCTGCCAGTAATTATTTCTAATCATAATCCATGTAGCTGAAACACAAAAAATCTAAATTGGTATTTATTTGTCCAAATTACAAAACATAACTATTTAAAAATGGGTGGGTGTGGTAACACGTATGCATCAATGTAGTCTAAATTCATTTTCGATAAAACTCTATCACCGATTTCGTGTTAAACATTCATATAAATCGATGAGAAGTCAATCTACTCTCATACATATTGAAAGTTTGCTGAATGTTCACACATTTATATTAAAGTACATTTCCAGTGGGTGGGGTACGAAACGTCGCATGAAAAAAATCTGCACCACTTTTGTTTCAGGCATCCACCCTCATTTGACTTCTATATAGTTATACTATCACCTGGTACAAATGAATTATTTCTACCAGACTGATTGAAAAAACATCACTCCAGCTGGCCAGCCCTCAGACTTGGAGAAGGAGGAATGGAATCCATATTTTTGGCGTTGAATGAAAAATCCACAAATTTGCCTTATTTTTTTCTATGAGATATAGATATTGTCAAGTATTGCTACATGTACAAGAAAAAGAATAGAATGTAGAAACTGTTTGCATCTATACGTGGAAAGGAGGCATCTGATTGGCGGGGGAATTGAATTGTAATGTTTATATGTAAATATAATAGAGGACTTTGAAAACGCATCACCATATATTTGCACTTTTCTTGCAAACCGTATATGCCATTGAAAAGTTACTCGCAGGTTTTAATGTGCAACCCAGAATTGGTATGAATCAGTCATTAATTTGACTGCACTATAACGCAACGCTGCTGATGACGTCACATGGGTAGAAACAGCATCCAGCACCGATCTGCAAAGTCAGTTGAAGCTTTTTGATTATTTTTGTTTTTAAAATGTGGCGTGTATGATACCATAACCAGCAACGCAGTTTATAGACTCTTTCTAATTAAAAGTAATTGATAGCTTCAATATTTCGAAAATAAACGTCAAATTTGAATAGCAATTTACAGCTCCTTTTCAGAAACACCTCCATAAGTTACCTTTATGCACACTTTCATTACTGATATTGACTACTTAGTAATACACTGACTAGTATATGGCGAAGACGATTTGATGTAAATCATGGCAGGGGATATGATGTCATGTGATCGAAAAGTTCTTAAAAGTTTACAGTAACTTGCACAATGCAAAAGAAACGTGATACAAGCGTAATCTATGCATTATCTGTCATTTCTATATGTATTATGCCCTGCATATTTTTGCATTTTGCAGAATTTAGTTTTTGCATAATTTCTTACTTATATATATGTAATATTTTTTTATTTTATTATGTAAATTGTATTATTATTATTGTTATTATTATTATTATTATTATTATTATTATTATTATTATTCAAAATGCAAAAATATGCAGGGCATATTATATGCCCTATAGCCCCTTCCAACAAAACCGGACGAAAAAAAAACGAAACTTTGAAAGGCTCAAGATGTTAAATTTTATTGCTAGATTATAGTAATCAGAGTGGGTGGGGTATGTCGGTATCTTTCAAGAGGTGTTAATTTGAGCATACCGAGCTGTCAATTCATTTCTAATCGTTCAATGATGAATGTGCGATCGTGAAAGAAGCCCAGGACGCATATCTGTTGAGTCAGGGTTCAAAACTAACACGGTTTAACTTGCAGCTGATTTGGTGTCCCTCAAAATCGACCACCCCTGTCTTAAAACGGATACTTTTTCTATATCGTAAACTAAATTTACAACCATGAATTTTCTAGGACACACTAAAATCTGGTCAGACTATAACAATTATCCCGCTCACATTCTCAGAGTTTGTGAAAGAAAGGATTAACTCTGGGTGATGCGTTTTCAAAGTCCGTCAGTATATATACGATATAAGAATGTTAGGGATATTCCAGTTTGTAATACAATCAACAATATATTATGATGACATAGTACAATAAAAAAAGAAATTCGAAAATGAAAACTTGGGATTAGTCATGTTCATTGCATTGGATATTATAAGAATTGGTTGCGATAAAAAAAAATCGTCCCGAGCATCCTCGTTTTGCCGAAATTCACCTATCCAACCCTCACACAAATAATGATTTTTTTGTTTCCATTTTTTATTTTTAAATAATCTTCCAGAAATTGCTTTAAACGCTGAAATGCAATTATATTATATGGTAGAGCAAAATGTGGCAAAAAATCGATTAGTTAAGGCTGAACCCCTCCCCACCTGAAAAATGGAAAATGATTGTATGAATGATACAGCAAGATGTTGAAGTTTCTTGGATCGCCGGAATTACTTTTCAAAGAGGGGCAGTAGTGTTAAAAATTGGTGAAAACTTCATTTTTTTGAAACGAAATTGCGAATTTCTGAAATTCATTTGTAGCAGCAGATACTTGAAACCAGGAATGAAATACTGAAAAATGATTACTGAGTCTTATATAACCACATTCTGAGTTTATTATGAAGTCAAAGTCAGAAATAAAATGACTATATTCTCGGGTGAAAATCAGTGTTTTTATCAAAATAAATCCATTTTTTGTAATCCGACTGATAAAGTTTTTAAAATTTATAGTTTTATTCATCTAGTTTTAAATTTGATGCTGTTTTATTAAACTTAATATATGTTGTCGTATATACATATAAAGACCTGCCAAAATATTTTCGTTTTTGTAACAAAAACAAACATTTTCATATCCAGGTATATTTTTGGAAATGCAAGTATTGCTATTACTTGTATATCTGGGCATTGCCATATGAAGAAAATGACGTGCATATAATGAAAATTTCAAATGGAAACAACATTTATCATGGACTGTGAAAGATATCAATTATTGACACACAATAGCAAGAGGGCAAAGTGATCCTGAATCGCTCACCTGAGTTTTTTTTTTAAACTTCTTATATATATATATGTATCTATTGGAAACTATTCAGGCTCCTGGTGGTGTCATTTTTGACATCAGGGTCATAGTTTGAGCAAATTTAAATATGGTCCACTGGATGATGCTACATACCACATATCTAGAACCAGTGGTTTCAGACATGAGGGTTTTCTTTATGTTTTCATTATGTTAGTCAATGTAAATTCTGACACCCAGGATGAGGCCATTTTGACAGCAATTTGAACAAATTCGGTACAGTACCACTAGAAGATGCTACATACAAATAAATACCTAATATAAAAAATTTAGGCCTTACAAGAATATTTTTAATGTTTTCTATATATACTTAAACGCAAAAGAAACGCAACCGTTTTCAATCCACTTTATCTTCCGCATGGATCACATGAGTTTAATTTTCTTAATTATATCCTGTGTTCCTGCGCATTGAGTAATGATGATTTGCCGTAAAATGGTTTTGATCACGATTTCCATTCTGACGTTTTAATGACGTCAGTAAATTTCAACAAATGGACTCTAAAAAGGTGATGTCTCATTCGATTTGAAAACAAACAGCTTGGTCTGATAGCCAGATGTCTTAACTAAAGGAAAACACTAAAACGGTTTGCAAGTTATTGATTATCAACGCTACCAGCCGCTGCGCTGCTGCATTTCTTTATTGACGTCAACCTACTTTTTTCTAAAACAGTCATTACAGACGCATTTCGTTCGATCATGTCGTGATAGTTATGTATTCTATGCAATGTTTTAAGGGCTATACGGTGACATTAAAAATTTTCGATTATTGATATTCATTTGGATAAAAATGGCCGATTACGCAAAACAGTTAAAGACGTCATTTGACAAAATGAACGTTGACAGAAACATAAAAGTACCTGATTTGATTTTGTCTACCCTTTTGCTTTCAAAAACCGATATTGATTTAAAACGTGTTTTTTTTTTTGCAAAAAAGGCACAATTTTTGAACTTTGTGACATTTAAAATGGGGGTTGCCTTACATTTCTCGTTGAAGCTCGCCACCCATAAGTGATATCGGTCTGATTTTGGTCCTGAATACAAGGCAAATAACGGTACTTAGCGATTTCATTATCGCTTGCTGAATTTTTTGATGAAAAAGACAGAACTACTATTTTAGAAAGAGTTGCGTTTCTTTTGCGTTTAAGTATATAATAAAACACATCAGTGGGGCAAAAATCTGGCAAATTATAAATAGCTTAGTTTAGGCGGAACCCCTTCCCACCAGTAAAATATATGATATTTCAATGGAAGGCTTATTAACTGTACATTATGAAACCAGCAAAATAGTTTTCAGAGCAGGGACAGTGTCCCTTTATTGAGCTTTGAAGAGTAAAACCCTCTTTCAAGGACATGCAATATCGATTAAGCAAAATTTTTCTTTGTGAAAAAATGCAAATAAATACAAATAATTTCATTTTTTTAAAACAAGAATGTCGTATATTTAGCCAAATAAGCTATGCATTAAACATCCAGGCCTGTGTTAATGTATATGAATGCAGCATCTGCAGAATGCAAGTACCTGATTTATCCTTTGAACATAATTATTTATTACAATTCCTTTAATTTATGTTCGCCCTCTTACACAGAGTGCCAGTGCATATGATTTGAAAGCATTCCAAATCAAGTGTGGTCTTATATTCATCAATGACTAAAACAATAGTAGATTTTGCCTTTTGTTGAAGTTTGTGCACCACCCATTGTCTTCCTAAATCTGCTTCTCGTAAAAGTAACTTTGGTAGTGCTACATTTGACTCTATGTCTCGTTTTTCATATTTGGCACAGCAATTGTCTTTGGTGTGTGGATGACAAGGAAGTTTTCAAATTCCCACCTCGGAGTCAAATGTCAAGGTCAAATTTACTCAAAGTCTGTAATACGACTCTACTTTTATTTTTGATAGAGGGTGTTCATATATGGCACAATGATTGTCTATGGTGTGTGGATTACAATATAGGTTTCTGCTCACTGCTATGACATTTGAGTCAAAGGTCAATGTCAAATATACTTACAATCAGTTTGTTACTGGAACTCCTCTTTCATTTTTTGACCGAGGGTGTTTATTCTTAACACAATTATTGCTGGTAGTGTGTAAATTACAAAGAAAGTTACAGATTACCGCTATGACCTGGGATTGAAGGTTAATAAGAATCTGTCTTACACGTGTATGTTTTTGACAAAGGTGCTTCATATTTTGTATTGTAAAATAATTGCCAATATGACATTTGAGTCAAGGTAAAGGTCGCATTAATTTAGTTCTGTCTGTATTGCTTGTAAAGCAAATATATCTTACACGTTTTGGTGTAGATGGTTTATAATTTGCACACTGATTGCCTAATGTGTGTATAGATCAACAATGGTTTATGACTGTTGAGATGAATATTAATTGAAAGTTCAAGGTCAAACTATTTAAAAACCTAAATTTCAAAACCCTCAAAGTGGTACTACTTTCTAATGTGTTTATGACTCTCCCTATGTGCTATATCGAGCAGACCAGAGGCTTTTCATAATGAGGGGATTATGAACTCCATGTATGTGTTTATAAAGTGATCACTGGAAGGGTTTAGGTATTTTCTGATAAAACATTTATATTTATTTTGGTAAGTAAGTAAGTAAGTAAGTAAGTAAGTAAAGACTTTATTTTTTGAGGGTAACAACATTTAGCGCATACATAAGTACATACATGTAATTACTAATCTTCCATGAGGCCCTCAGTATATACATATGTACATAAATATTATACACAAGGCAATCAACGGCATTTTGATATTGTACATCCAATCATGCATCTCTCTGCAGTACCCTAACGGCAAACAGACTGCTAGCTGCAAATTAGCTGTACAATCACAATGATAATATGTTAAGCAAGTAGTTATGATAATTTTGAAAACATCAAAAACTACACACAATTAAATGTACTATTATCAACCCTTGCTGTGTATGCAGAATATTTATTTATTTTATGCATCACACTTTTCTCCATTTTTCATCTTCCAGATGTAATCCTGGATTTTCAGAGTGTACAACAATGTGGATCCTGATCAGATGGCTTTGTCAGAAGCAAGCTGATCTGTATCCACAGTATTCTCAACAAAAGGATAAATTTGGGTTCAGCAGGATGAGGGTTTATCCACTATAATGGCATAAAGCTGGGCAGGATGAGAGCTGCAGTCTGAACAGCTAGACTTGCACTGTTTGCAATAACAAATTTCATTTCAAAATCGAATGTGATATGAATAGTTGTTAAGTACAAAAAAATGCAAAACTTCTTTACAACAACAACAGCAAATTTCCAGTCCGATGATACATTGGATGCAAATACGGATACTGAACAGCAGCCAGCTGATCTGGATCCATATTTTCCATTTTGAAATAGTAGTGATATTCTATTGAATATGGTATGACAACTTGATATGATAGTGACATTATCATATTGACTTATTACTACATATGCTCTGATAAGCGCACACCCAGTGTTCTCAGTGCTCCTTGAATCCTATTGTACTCAGAATGGCCAATGGGTGAACCCAAATGGGTGAACCCAAACAGGAGGTAAGTCCCCTCTTGGTGCCCCCTTAGTCCAGTGAGATATTGAAACTCACTTAGACACTTAGACGTGTAAAAATCTATCCATTCTCAGTTTATCTACTGTTGACCCTCATAAAACAAAATATAGGCATTTAATCGACACGTATACCTATTTGGCATGTAGCGCATACAACTTTAGAAGATTTAGGTGGTCCATTTTTGCGACACTGGCTGTCTGTGGCTTTTAGATGACAGAAAATGTTTCAGATTGTTGATACGACCTTGGAGACAAAGGTCAATGTAAATAAATTCATACTGTGTGGTACTTAACGTAATTGCAGATACAGTACTTGCAATGCGCCCCTCCCCATTAATTGTGTTTTGTCATTGAGTAAGCTTGCTTCTAAGGAAATTTGTTCACACTATGGCTCTGGGCCAAAAATGGGGCCGCCCAAGAGGTCACATGATTTATGTTTATATATAACACATTAAAAATATTCGTGTCAGATAACAAAAGGCATAAAGTTTTAATATTCCCTAATGGTACTCTACTGTGGTCAAAATGGCCCCATCCTGGAGGTCACAGAGGTCATGTGGCTTTTATTTTTCTTTGACTCTTCCTCTAGGTGCCGTGGGTTGGCCTGCAGAGTGTGATAGGGCATTTCCTGGTCATACTCACTTTTTTCACATCGACTTGTAAAAACATTAAACAATGTTTTTGTCTAATATCACTAGACCTAGGGCCTTGATATTTAGTATGTAGCATCACCCAGTACACCACATTAAAATTTGCTCAAAGTGTGGCTCTGTGGCCAAAGATGACCTACCTGGTGGATCACCAGGAGCGTGGCCAGTTTCCAATAAATACCTATAGCTACCTATAGATAAGACGTTTTAAACAAAACTCAGGTGAGCGATCTAGGGTCATTTGGCCCTTATGTTATCGTGTGTCAATACTTGATCTGATATCAAAGTACTTAATAAACGTTGTTTTCATTTGAAATGTTTACTATATGTACGTTATTTTCTTAATATGACAAAGCCCAAATATACAAGTAATTGCAATAAATGCATTTCACAAAATATACCTAAATATTAAAATGACGGATTTTGAGGTAAACACGAAAATATTTTGGCGGGGTTTATAAGTATACGCGACAAGATATATGTAAGTTGAATAACGCAGCATCAAATTTGAAATTATGTATATAATATCTATAAATTAAAAAGCTTTACCAGTCAGATTACCAAAAAAAATGGATTTCTTCTTATAAAAACCGCTGATTTTCACCCAAAATAAAGACATTTCATTTCTGACTTTGACGTCGTAATAAAACTAGGGTATGATTTACATAAGTATCAATAATCATTGTTCAGTGTTTCTTTGCTAGTACCAAGTATCTGCTGCTGCAAATGGATTTCAGAAATTCGCAATTTCGTTTCTAAAATTGAAGTTTTCACCAATTTTTAACACCACTGCCCCTCTTTGAGAAAGTAATTCCGGTGATCCAACAAACTTCAACATCTTGTCGTATTATTCATGCAGTCGTTTTCCATTTTACAGGTGGGGAGGGGTTATCAGTCAATTTTCGCTCATTTTTGCTCTACCAATATGATAACATCACTTTGGCATAACGTGAGTGAAATCCTATACAACCATGGAATACGCACACGTGACAGTCTGGGTTAGATAACACGGGTAAAGGACCTCGGACAGTTTCCTATTCAATCTGCCGAAATTTTGACAGCCTGTGGCTAGAATAATGCATAACTGACAACTAAAGTTTTGTGCTTAAATCAAACCCTTACATTTATGCACCTAGCAAAATAAAAATACTTTGAAAATATTGCATAATTATGCCAGGACTCTAGGGTTTAGGGGGTTGGGGTATTTTTTGTGACCAAATTTTATTTCACAGAAAGTCAAAGTTTCGTCGAGTATTCACCTAAATACATGTTAATATTATGTTAGCGGCATAAAACTTGAGACGAAAGTGATGCGTTTGCATAAAATTCGGGTTTAGAAGTCTAAAGAGGTGTGCTGTCAATTACTTTTGACTATTACCTGTAATGTTCCAAGTCAACGAGTTTGACTTGTGCACTGAGGTGTATCATATCTGCATACTGTATAAATCAAAGTCTAGATAAACTCAGTTTTTGAGCGTAAAATCGTTAATATTTTCTTACATATCAGATTTAACCTATAATTTGGTGCTTAAAAGAACCGTCTCATTGAGACGGTTCTTTTGAGTACCCAAAACATATGTTTTGGCTGAAAAATGAGACAATTAATTACTTTGTATGCACTTATAGCTAAAGCCCTGATACATGCCATTTCAAATTGATATTTACCTACAGGTTTTTACAAAATAGGTTTCTAATAAGTTTTTATCATAAAGTGTTTTTGAGCATTTCGACAGCGTCCCCCCCCCCGTGACCATTCATGCCGCTTTTATATGATGTGTGAAATGTAAAACTACAACTGTATGCAAAAGGATTAGTTTGGGCACGGGGGGAAAGCACTTCAGTTAAAAGTTTTCTATTTTCTATATGTTGAATATCAAAAACAGAGTTTTCAACCCATATTTTTCAATTGGTACTGGTCCAATGAGAAAACTGCTTTTGTGGATAAGTCGAGGGTTGAACCTACTATCTTTTTCATATAAAAAAGTATTATTTTCTTTGAAACTTTTCTCTGGTCATTTTTATGGTCAATCCTTCATTAAGACTGTCCGAGGTCCTTTAGAACTTCTATCCCAGGCTAAAAATTTAGATTTTCTTATCCGTCGGGCACGAAAGTCATCGCAAAACTGGGAAGTGGCCCAACTTTTAGTCCGTAAATATATGTCTTGTGAACTATTTCTTAAGCGGAAATCTTTACGTGTATCTGAATATATTAGCCGACATGTGATTTCCAACAATGCGGCATTTTGACAAGTATAGACTCAGTCATTGTCCTGTTAAGCTAAGAAACTCCAAATGATGTTCAGTCAGTAGCTTAACAGTCATAGAATATCTAAGTGACTATCAATCTGCTAAGACTGTGTGTATGTTGTAAATCTCTTGCCGTGGCTCATATACAGTTGTTGTTGACAAGCTATAAAAAGTAGAAGCCACATCCACATATTCATCTACAACCCTACTTTGTGCATGAGAGCAGGAAAGCAGGATCGCTGCTTGCAAATGCGATAAGTACCCAGCATGAGGGAGTATGATCAGGAAATGTGGGGATGAACAACCCATACCTCCCAGAGTACTGTACGTTCGGCACCCATACCATAAAGAGTACTGTAAATTCGGCACCCATAACACTAAGAGTACTGTAAATTCGGCACCCATACCTTCAAGAGTACTGAAACATAGTTTTCGCAAGATATTATTTTTCGCGAATACCGTTAAAAGACATAATTAACGCACGTTAAAAAATCGCGACAATGGCATGATTTACCTACATCAGTAAACGACAGAGTAATTGTGTCATTTTGCGAGGATTTATTTTCACGAAACTTCGCAAGTTTCGCGAAAATTAAACCCTCAAGAAAATTTCCGAATTTACAGTAAGAGACACATGGACATAAAAAAACACGAATGCAATTAAATTGGAGCAACAAGCTTTGAGATGATTGCAAAGCATGAAAAGACACGAAGAAAATTATCAAGCACTAAACTCCGTTCAGAAATTGTGTGGCACCGGTTTTTTGCAGTTCCTGCTTTTATACGTCATTTTCGGTCCTACATCGCTGTGAGAAAGTTACTCGTGTAGACCTCCCCTAATTTCTCCAGCAGATTCTGTGCCTGTACGAGCTTCTGGCAAAGCCCTGATATCTTAGGAAAAATCAAGAAACTGACAAATACGCCAGCAGACTAAGACAATTTGACACATTTGAAACGCCCTCCATGAACGTATATGGAAATGACAATATTTTCATTATAATATTTGGGAGTGGTTATTCCAATTGGCGAGAAATTCGTGGGAAATTATAAAGCGTGACTACACACCGTATATCTGGAAAATTAGACACTGATCTAGCGCTAAGCGCGCCCACATTAGTGAAAAATAAAATTTTCTACTATTACAACTTGAGGCAAACACTTCACCAGTATAAATATTAACATTTCTACCTGTTATTGTTGTAGTCATTCTGCGGATCAAAACCATTGAACAGAATAAAGCTTTATAGCAGTTAAAGGCACACCAAGATCAATGGCAGTTCAGCTGCTATTAAATTTGTTTTAAAGATTAAATTAATTTTCACGGTGTACCTATTTGAAAAATTGTTCGTTGTCAAGATTGGATTCATACTTTTACACGGTATGAAATCATAAAACATAAATCATGTGTATTGTTGATTACACAAAGCGAATATAAATGGTCATAGAAATGCCCTGTTTCAACTATGAATTAATAATAACATGGTGATAATGCCCCACTTCAGATCGGACTATAGTTCTTACTATAGTTTGATTCGAACATGGATAGTCGCTACTATATTGACGTCATATTTACATCATTTTCGTCTACGATGAAGAATTGAAAAGAGGAATACAGGGCTATTCACTTTGTTTACTTGTCAACCAACTAAAGTTACATCTGTAGCCGTTCGGGTGTTAACGTGCGCGCGCACCTATTACGTAAGAACTTTAGTAGGACCTTAAGTTCGATTCGAAGTGGGCCAATATCTTGTTACCAAGGTCGCACCTTTATTGTGTCTTTTTGTGAGAATAGCCATAATTTCGTGAAAATTGATTAATTTGTATTTGAGACATCCCTGTCGAAATGGCATTGCATCGTGCTTGCCACATCCATGCGCTATTGAAAATATTGCACGTCACAACGTGGGTTTATAACATGGACTTACTTGACCATTGCCTTGGAAGGACGCTCCAATTGCCACCATTGCTGGTCCCCCAGTCCCTTTACCAACCCCTCCGATTCTTACTTTTACGTGCACTAGGACTGGTAAAACTTAAGGATATCTTTTGTAGAAGAAAGAATCGTTTTTATTCTAATTTGTTATCAAAACATTTAATATTCGAGTAAAGGGTGTGTTGCATTTAAGCAATTTAAAAATAGACTCTAGAGACGTGAAGCATATCGATGAATATTGATGTATTTCATGTGGCAATCATCGTCAACTGGACTTAGTCTGTGGGCGCATTTCTGAATTTTCTGATTTTTCTCAAGATATCAGGGCTTTGTCAGAAGCCCACACTGCCACGGAACCTGCTGGAAATATTAGGGGAGGTCTTCAAAAATAACTTTCTCACAGGGATATAGGACCTAAAATGACGTATAAAAGCGGTAATTGCAAAAAACCGGTGCCACACAATTTCTGAACGGAGTTTAGGATTGAACACAAAGGATAATAAAATTATAATAATAAAATCTCATCAACTGACTCGTTTAATGAAATCAAAGGTTTTTTTGTTAATCCTAACACTAGTCTGCTAGTAGGGTACTGCAATCTGGATAGGAAATATTTAGCGAGTCCAATTACAGATCCAGGGGTCGTGAGTTCGATCCCGGCCCGACCCCATACTTTCATCGAGATTGATCATGAAATGAATTCTACGGTCATTCTCCTACATGCTCGAAGTACTGGTTACTTGCCCAGGAGGTTAACTG